>ML806475.1:37463-55003 GCA_009831015.1 Picea engelmannii
CCAGAGACAGCACTTAGGCATAGTCAGTGCTGCTGATTGTAACTGTTGAGTCTAAGAGGGAGTGTTAAATATATTGTACCCTCAACAGTATGACCGTACACTGCCAGCTGTACTGGACAGTTGTACTTTCTATTTTTGTCTTGGTTGAGCATATATAGCTCAACCATCTTACATTGTAACGATCCCTTCAACTCTTCAGTACTTCTTCATACATTTGAATATACTATTCTTTTCTCTCTGCATTTCTCTTTGCTCCACAATTTATCAAAGAAGACCCTTAAGGCCACGCTAATGCAATTCAATGAAGAAACATCTGTAGCGGCATTTTAATTTTTAGCTGACCGGGTCAAAATGAGTATTAAAGGGAGTAAAGGGCATGCATAAGGAGTCTTTGAAGTTGTCAATAACAGTTCCATCGTTGTTCAGAACCGGTTTGAGTCTCTGATTCCCAAGAAATTACAGTGTTTACGTAGAAATATCGGTTTTGTAGCATTGTTGGTTACCAAAGCAGTCACTGATAAACACATGCCTTCAGTTGCAATGCCTCTCATAATAATCACCGATAATCATTGATAAGAATTTGACAACAGAGAACTTGAAGAGTGTTGAGCGTGACCTGCCAGATGATTTTGGCAAGATTTTTAAACAATGCGAGTCAATTGGTGGAGCTATTGTTGATCAAGCGACGTGGGTCAAGCTCCTATCGAATAAACAGTCCAGATCAGTAATTTCAAATCTTTATAAGACATCCAAAGAAGAGTTCATAAAAAATCTTGAATCCATGGCTAGGAAAGAGTTCTAGAGTACTTTTCTAAAGAAATTTGAATCTCAAGGCACAAAAACCATAAATCTTTTACAGCAGAACCAACATTTAGAAGAAGACAAATTCCTCTCGGCAATGAAGCGAGAGATGTCAGTGATGACAGGAAAATCGTTATGCAGGTTCATTGAGGCTTGTGAAGTCCAGAGTTCTAGGATTCCTTATATCCATAATTATCGGATTCCTTACTTTTCTGAGAAGCTAAATCTAAAGGTGTCAATTGAAAGACATGAGAAGCCTAGCATTACATGGAGGATTTATGAGATCATGCCAAAAAAAATGATTTGGAGGAGTTAAGCTGAAACAGTGAGTATCAGATCACTCCTACATGCACTGATCAATTTGATTTGGTCACACTTGAACCTGAAGTAAACGAATACTAAAAGTGGTGGCCCTCAAGTCTGGTCAAGTGTTGGCATTCATTCAAAGTTTTGTTGATTCCTGCATGGATGTTTATAGTTTCTTGTGCATGGGTTTATATCTACATAGCATGAATCCTATACGAATATTCAGGAGAGGCTATGATTTTTTATCTGTTGACGAAGGTGCTCGATTTGTAGCCTTATATGACAAGCTAGCATCTAAGGTTGCATTATATAAGTTTGATGAATCCTTTTGCAACCTAGACTGGACAGGGGTGGAGGTGGATCTCCATAAATTTTCTGGCATTGAAATCTTAACCTGAATGCATCTGATACCAGGGAAAAGGGAATTGATCTTGATTGATAATACTAACAGGGTCAAGGTGGTGGAACTCCATCAACAACCTATGATGAAACCCAGTTCAGTAATTCTTCCTTCAACTATTTCAGTAGCTCTTGTTTCTATGGATGGATCATTTATTTTTGTCTTCCCCGAGTCCTCAGAAAACAATGATGCAGTGGTAGAAACTAACAAGGATATGATAGAGGTGGATGGAAACGCTATTGACTCTTCTTTCATAGTAGATATATATGTATTGGTCGATGTTATGAGCCACTTGAGGACCATTTGCCTGAACAAAAGAATCAGAGATTTGGGAGAGCTTCAATCAAAGATTGTGAATTTTGGATCACAGAGTCATTTTGTTTTCTTTAGTACATCAACTCCTCATAACATTTATTCCTACGTCTTGAAAATTGTTTTAGCAAAAGAAGTTTTCCAATTGCAAGCAATACAAAGCATAGAAAACAAGGTACCTGAAGTGTCTAAAGAAAGAAGAATTTCTGGATCTTGTCCACCACTGGAGTATATATACCATATTTTTGACAAGTTTGCAACTAGTCCTGCTCTGTTCAGTGAAGAAAAGAGGGATGTGTTTTTCAATGTACTATTAAGCACCGAAGACATTGATAAAAAATGTAATGAGCATGCATGTAAGAATGTCTTGAGATATCTTCTTCCACAACTGGAGAAGGAAAAAGGTAAAGATTTCTGAAACACAGATGTTGGAATTGATGTAAAAATATTCGAACCATGGATAACTGGGGGCTCGTTTAATCTAACGGGATTGGCAACTAAGGCTATGGGAACATGGATTCGCAGGCTTGCTTGCCTTGTTCCTATCCAAATAGCCCTAGCAGAAAACAATGGACTGCTTGCTCTGAAGGATGGATTTCATCTACCACCGGAACTAAGTTATGACGACAGCTTATCTTTGGAAAATTTGATTACTTTTGGCATTTATGAGAAGGTTCTTAGAAACTGGGAGGGTGAGATTATTGTGGTATCATTCATGGGAAAACAAAGCAGCAGAAAATCTTATCTATTAAATCACTTGTCAGGGTCTCTCTTGGATGTGGCAGGTGGAAGGTGTGCTGATGGAGTGTGGATGACTGCGAGAGCTGTAGAGAAACACATCTATCTCGTGCTGGACTTTGATGGATTGGGTAGTTTTGAGTGGACGGAGCAGGAAGATATGCTCTTATCTGTTCTTAATGCAACCATAAGAAATCTAACAATCTTCAACAAGAAGGTAGGCTCTTAAGTTCTTTGAGATTTGTTTTATAATTTTTTTTATATTACGAAATAAACAATAAGTATAATAGATCATTTGTGTTTTACTAAGATAATCGTTGCAATAAAGTTGGGATAAGGGTAAAGTTGAAATCTGATTTTCATCCTTAAGGGTGAAGAAAAGTATTGTCATATCTGGATGGATCTATCTATATTTTGGGTATACTATTGATTATGGAAATGCATTTCTTATAAAATCATTCAATAATGTAGTGAATGGGTTTTGATGATTTATAACCAGGATGTCGGTGTACGAGTTTGTTGACAATGGAAACCTGGAACAATGGCATCATGGATATGTAAGGCCTATAAGTCCCCTCACATGGGAAACACTAATGAAAATTATTCTTGGAACTGCCAAAGGGTAATTCATCTGAACATATAAATTTATTAGTTTTGATTGATGCATAATCCCATAATACAGACATTCTAGATACATGTTGTTGTCACTGATTTAGAATCATGGATGTGTGTAGCTTAGCATATTTACATGAAGGGTTGGAGCCCAAGGTTGTTCATAGAGACATACAATCTAGCAACATCTCCTAGATAAGCAATGGAATGCCAAGGTTTCATATTTTGGGCTGGCCAAGCTCCTTGTATATGAGAAACGCTATGTCGCAACCCGGGTCATGGAGAATTTTGGGTAAATATTGATCCCTATCACGCTATATGGTTTGAAGGCTTAGTCTTTAGTATTGAGCCTCAAGAATGTAAACGTTTTTGCATGAATGTTTTTTCATTTTGCTTGATTACTGGCCTACAAAGAGACGGAAATCATTAGCTTTGGTGCAGGAAAGAATCACATTTATGCAATTTTTTCCCTTTTACTATGCGGTTGGACCATACCGATCTATGGGATTGGGAAAAACTTAAACTTGATGAGATATTGGGGGGTATCCGGGATCTTTGTTATTAGTCATATTGCTAGCAGTGGTTGATAGTGTTTTGAAAAATCGTTTTTACAATAATGTTTTTTCATTCTGTTGGATTACTGGCCTAGAAACCAAATAAAACCATTAGCTTTGCTGAAGGAAAGAGAAAAAACGTAAACTTAATGGGATTTCTGGTATTAGATTGATGGTGTTTTATGGTGCTTGTAAAACAAAAGACTGAAAATATCAAATTAATATGTAAGATCATCCTTTCTTTCTAAACTGATGCTAAGGTGCTACATTATGTTTCTAATATAGATGTAACGATTGGTGATCAATTGAATGGTTTTAAACAAAGGACAAACAAATCATTGTAGGAGTTATTATTACATCATGTTTTGAGATAAACATGAAATCAAAATAAAATCCTTTACATACCCGTCATAACTTTTAAGGAGTCATTATTATCTTCACCAAGCCTACTATTGGCAAGTTCAACACCACAGTTGTAAAAGTAGACAAATAAATTTGGTGAGCCTCTAGATGCAGAGAAGCAATACCACCATTATTTAATTTTATTCTTTTATGTTCATTCCTTACCATTGTTGTCAATATCTTGCATTGCATTGCAGGCTTCAAGGTCGATGTTTCTCATCCTCAGATAATTTTCTTTTCTCTGAACTAATTTGTAAAATTTGTGTACATAAAATATTATTGGTATTGGTGGGATGTTTGTAAAAGTCGTGTACATAAAATATTGTTGGTACTGGTAGGATATTTAGTTTCAATACCAACAATCCTTTTGCCCCAAAAACAAATTGTCAACTCCCTCATATATAATCATGCATGATGTATCCATGTTGAAGTTTGAACCTAAGTGTCAACCTGTTTTTGGAGATAACCCATGGACTATCCATAGTGTGAGGATAATGTTATACTTAAGCCATTATACTTAAGCCATGATAGCTTGTAACAAAGCATATAAATATTCTTGAAAAAGTAAATACAAATTAACTTTAGTCAGACCAAAATGATATTCTATGCTCAATGTTGTTGGAGATTGTTAATTTTAACCAAATTTAATTTGATAGTAATTTAGTAGCTTTAGTCCCTATGTGTATAGACAAGAGATGTTCACTGAATAAGTCAGTTAGTCATTTATAATATTTGTAACTCGTTAATTTGGGAAAGCTAAATGAGCACATTTGCATTTCTATTTTCACATCTCAAACTATGATCAGGTGGTTGTTATTGTAACTTGTTAGTTTGTGTAAGCTAAATTAATACATATTCATACATTAATCATAATTATATAACTATCTCAACTTCGTATTATTTCATTTTCAACATCATATTGAGAATATTTTTAGTATGTATGTATTTTGTGTAAAATTAGTAAAGAATATAAAAAATAATGTAACATTCTAAAATAATTTAGATATAAAGAATAAATTTAACATTAAAAAAATCAAAGTTGTTACTTTCCTTTATCCTTGCAAGGGGTTCCACCACTAGGGAGAGTACTAATTAATCACTTCCATCTTTTATCCCCCGCCATCCTCCTCCCGATTTAAAGCTCCATGTTGTGTGGTAGCTAATGTAATTGCAAAAATGCTCAAAATCAAGTTCAATATGACCCTCAATTCGTTAAAATATTTGAAGGAGCCCCTACTTGAATTTTTCATCAATGGTTCTTTGAAACATACTTTTATCCCCCTCCACCCTCCTTCCAAGTTGAAGCTCCATTTTGTGTAGTACCTAATGCAATTACAAAAATGCTCAAAATCAAGTTCAAAAATGACCCTCAATTCCTTACCTTAAAAAAATGGAAGGAGCCACCTACTTGAATTTTTCATCAAGGATTCTTTAAAATAAAGTGTTGTACTAATCATGTCATGTTCTAGAATTTTATGGGTTATTTAAAACAAAGTGTTGTACTAAGCATACCGTGATCAAGAAATTTATGGGTTCTTAGTCTACTCCAAATCCCTAGAGAGACAGTTGAATTAATGTTGGATTCCACTCTTAAAAGGACACATGAAATTCTTTAACAATGGAAAATGATTCTTCTCCTTCCCCTTCAAATTTAAGGGAGATCAAGACATAGTTTTCATTGGTGACCATGGTTCTTCACCCCTTCTGAACTATAATTGAATAGATTAATCCTACAATTCAAATGGCAGAAATAAATTTGTATTGATTCTAGAATTGATGCCATGAATAGGTTTTACGAGAGCCTTAGGTTTCTCGGTGTTGAGAATCACAGGAATTTGTGTAATGGTTCCCTAGAATCTCTAAAATATTGTAAGAATATCCAATAATTTAGCTTGAAGGGTGTTCTTCAATTCAGTCCCTTTGGATTGTGAAAGATAGGTGAGAGTTGTCTAACAATTATTATCTCTTTGTTCCAACATATATATTAAAATTGCTTGTGAAATCGCTTCTAAGATGGAAGACGTGCTAGAAATCTTTGATGGCACTGAAAGTTGTTGTTTGTTTTATTTCATTTTCATAACAAATTATGATTCAATCTCTAGGTAGCAAATAGATTTATAGGCCATTCACTTCTCTATATTATCTTTGTTACATTGTTTGTTCTCTCACTAAATATGATGGTCATAAAAACATATCTTACTCAGTTTTTTTGGGCGTTTCCTTTCCCCACTTTGGATCAGAGGTATGATAGTTTAATATAAAATTCGAATCTTTTGAAATATAAAGTTATGAATGAACCTTATTTGTTGATTACTATTCCTAATATAATCGATGACTGCTGGATTTTATTTTGTTGCACTGCAAGTTGTATTACGATACTCACTCTTCCAAAGCCCACAAATCACTTGCAAATAAATTGGACGGTGCGAGATCGTGATGTGACATGTCCATTGTTTGGAGTTTCATTCATTCAAAGCACGTGGGTCATATGAGATCTCATACTTTAAATCATATCAGACATTTGGTCTCCACAATGAAATATAATACGATTATCACGTGTCCTCTTCCTAGAATTTTTTTTCATGCCCTAAAATCAAAGGTATGTTATACTGATTGTCATCATTGTTACAGTTGTTTCTATTGTTTTGTAGCAGGTAGTGATGTCGTTCACAAAGTTTTCTATTGAAACCTGTCAGTGCCGCCATGTGGGGGTTGGGTGTTGACTGCTCTATTTCAGACAATGTTTACATTTAAAATATCCCTATAGAGATCCACTATGACGTAAACAACTTCAAAAAAGCATGGCAATGATAAAACAATGAAGTGACACTTTGAAGGCGTCATTTTAGTGGGAAGCACACATGAAGTGACACTATGAAGGCATCATTTTAGTGGAAGCACATTGGGTATATAGTGTTCGCAATAGTGTCACTTTATGTGTGTTTTTCAGGGATGGAATTTGACGGGTAAATTTCTCTTCACTGGTTAATTTGTTCGTATTTTCCCATTAAATATGGTGAAAATTTTCATGTAATGGTCAACCAAAACCGACATCACAATGTTCGAAATTGTTAAATTTGACGGGTTTGACAATTTTGAAATTCCAACAGTGGTTTGCATAGATGAGCATATTCTATGGCTGCCAACTATTAAAACTGATTCATTTCTAGTCTTTTTAAGGGGTTCCAATCTGTTTTAGAAAGGTAATTCAAAAAACACCCTAAAAAAATGTAATTTTTTAAAATCACTTGTCATTTATAAAGCATAACAAATATCATAAAATGCCAAAAGAATGATGAAATTTTTAATAACTCATCAATGTCCTCACTTCCAATGCTTGTGTGGTGAATGGACATTGGTTCATTACATAATACTTGATTTCGTCATCTAAAGATTAAACTCATCTCTATTCTAGTTGGCTCTAAGATATACCCTTATATGATGTACCCCTCTACAGTGTACCCTTCTATGGTGTACACCTAGATAAATATTCTACCAAGCAGGCCTGGAATTTCAAATTTACCCAGCCTGCCAAGAGAAAAATCGATGACGGTTAAATTATTTTCATGCCTGTCACTTCACATTTTACCCAAAATCATAAATGTCAAAATATTTTGTATATTGTGTAAATTTCACTGTCATAAATTTTATGCTGAGCAGATCCAATCTCAAAGCTCAAGCCATGACTAGTGGAAGACTTGGAAATCACACTCACATAGCAAAGTTGGACACTGAAGCGAAGAAGACCCAGGTTGGAGCATTGAAATTTGTAATTTTGGTGTCCATTTACTCCCTCAACTAACATTGTCTAGGTGTCATCAACCTCACTGTTCTGCCCCTACCTAGTTCCTTGAAGGCTAAAGCCATGATTTATAGTTATTAACCTAGGCCATATATACTTATAAGCCTCTATCCTGTAAGTACCTACAACAAATTTTGACGGGAAATCTACACAGTTAAACATCAATTTGACGATTTTGATATTTTGATGTCTATCAATAATGACATGTGAATTTCTTATCCACACGTCAAATACGGGTTCAAATAAAAAATATGTCCCATGGGACGTCAAATTCCAGGCCTGCTACCAAGGTATGGATGTATGCATTATTTTATGTGTCACTTAATAAAAGCTTCCCAAAGAAGCTTAGATACCTTGTTTTTATGAATCGCCACTTGACTTCATGTGTTATGAGCATTGTCCATTCTTATGAATATGGCATCGCATTTAGTTTACATACTTCATGTGTTTAAATCCTACACTTGCCATAATGGCATTTTCTTTGTTATATTTTCCTCCACCCTTGGTGTTGTTAAAAATGACATAGGTTATGGATGTACATTGTAGTAACATTGGGAGCTTATTAGTAAGATTGATTGCAAATGAGTTGTTGAATTGTTGGATGATGCACTTATAGCTACATATCCATTATGAATAAATGAATTAATACATGTGTCAGCAACATTACTATAATGTAATTATGTAACAAAATGATAGTTATATAATCGCATTATATTAAAAAATCATCTAAAATTGTCATATATAATTATTCATTCATATGGTACATTTTTTAGTACAATGTCAAAGACATGGCTTTTTGAGGCCCATCTTAAAGGAAAATCATAATTTGATGATTTGGATTCTAGAAACTTCAAGATCATGTTTGACATAGTAAACATCATTTTTTTTTCAATCTTTTAAGACTTCAAATGTCGCAAAATATCATTTTGTTGATGAAGATATTGTCAATAGATTTCCATTAAACTAAACATGCCTAAAGACATGGTTTGTATAACAATGTCATACCTTTAACCCAAGAGGTGTAGATCAATTGGTTTGTGTGGGGTTTAGTCCTCACTAGGTCACTAGTTCAAATCTCATGGGGAGGGGTTGAGGGTGAGAGCCATTTGTGGGGGAATAAAATTATCCCATGGGGCATCCATTTGTGAGAGAATAAAACTATACCTTGTGACAGTTTGACTAATAAATTTACCTTTGAGTACCAAGTGGATCCTATGTTATCTCTTAATACTCACATATTCACACATTCACATATGTGGGCCTAGTCATATGTATATTTTTTAAAAATATTAAAAAAATCTAGAAACTTAATGTAGTTTGCAGCTTAACGTCTCATTGCTAATAATGCATTTACTAGTGATACTTTGACTAGCTCGCAGTGTCACTTGTCATTATTAACAGACTCATCGTAAAATTTCATCTCAAGGCAATCTCTTATATGGAAAAAGGACTCTTTTGCATCGAAATGGAGTCTAGACAAAGTACTTTAATGCAGCCGAATTTATAGTTATATTGTGACTCCAATGGTGACGTGCTGATTAAGGAAACATCCAAATTCCTTATCCATAAATCTTCCCTTATCCAAATGCCTTATCCATAAATCATCCCCGATCCATTCTCCATAGTTTGTTGTAATTACCTTTTCGTATTTCATTCCGTATCCATTCTTATTTAAATTCAAAATTGCACGAAAATTCAGATTTTCCCCATTCTATGTATGTAGACATAAGCAAAAATTCAATGTTATAAGTCCTATTAGGTGCAAAACCTTTGACAATTCGGTAAACCTTTGCAAAATTCAATGTTATAAGTCCAACTGTGGAAATAGACAAATGCTTGGCCAAATGCGCTTCAATGGCCTTTACAGGAGTGAAAAGCCGTCTAGGTGCATCTGGCACATGCAGAGCACTTTCTATGTTAATCTTGATAGCACTTTCTATGTTAATGTTAATCTTGGTAGGTGCAAAACCTTTGACAATTTGGTAATCCTTACCTGGAAGTCCAACTGTGGAAATAGACAATGCTTGGCCAAATGCGCTTACATGCTTAGGAGTGAAAAGCCGTCTAGGTGCATTTGGCACATGCAGAGCGCTTTCTTTCCGAGGAAAATAGCTGAAACAACTTGTTAATCTTGATAGCGATTAGGGTGGCAAGGCTGTCAGGTATGTAACAAAACGAGTATGTGCAATACGGTCAGGATTTCATGGCTTCGATGCACATTTGGCTTATTTAGCTTATTTAGCTCAGGAGTAGTACACCGACTCCCGAGCTTATTTAGCTCAGTCACTCAATCGAGTTTGTCGTCAGACAATTGGATTTGTGGTAAAACGAGATGTGACGACGTTCTACGCATCTGAATGCAGTGCACGTACGAGTCTTAAGTGATCCATACGAATGGTTGCAAAAAGACGAAGAACAGAACCAAACACTTTCCTCCTCCGACCCAAATAAGGAAATCCACCCAGACGAGAAAGGAGATGGAGACAGCGACATCCTAATGCAGATGGATGCCCGAGATTTTGCAGGTATTGACCTTGAGAAACTTGAGGAAGCCCTCAATCAAAAGGATCTGCAAGCCCTCCCTAAAGAGAAACTCCAAAAGGTACACAAGGTCTTTCTAGACTCAACAGTGGGATCCACAGCACGCTTAGGCATAGCCACAGAATCAGGCTTGGGCTAAAAAAAAATACCGCGAGAGAACAAAAGAAGGGGGAGAAAACTAGTACATCAATTAATCAAGGAAGTAGGCAACCTCATGATCAACTTAGGTCAGATTCATAAGCTCTCGGAGGGATACCTCCACCCAAACCCATCCTCATAATGATGAAGATCACCACTTGAAACACTAGAGGACTCAATGGGAGATCCAAACAGAGGATTCTCAGAGACTGCATCAAGGCTGAAAACCCAGATATTCTAATGTTACAAGAAACGAAATGTGCGGCGATAGAGGTTGAAACCATCTTCCAACGCATATGGAAATGATGCAACTTTATTCAAACAGACTCCTCAGGAGCTTCAGGGGGTCTGGCCATACTTTGGAACCTGAGCAACACTACTCTCAACAGACCTTTTTCCACAATAGGCACCATAATAGCCCACTTTGAAGTCACAGGCTCGAATCAGGAGGGAACCATCACCAACGTTTATGGACCCCAAAGTCAACAGGAAAAAGATAAATTTATGGAACGGCTGGCCCTTATCAAATCATTGGCAACCAGACCTAACTAGATCATAGGATGCGACTTCAACATGATCATGTTGTTGGAGGAGAAAACGAACGGGAGTAGAAGGCTTGAACAAGACAGTGGTAAGCTCAAAACCCTTCTTGAGCATCTAAAGTTAGTAGACATAGAGAACAACAATGGCACTTTCACTTGGTCCAACCGCAGGTCAGGAAACCAACATGTAGCCTGTCAACTGGACCACTTCCTTGTGGTAGAGGAATTGATTGAAAAAGACCTCTGCATGGAAATTCTTATTCTCCCTAAAGATGGATCGGACCATTGGCCAATAGCCCTCCATCTAGAAATAGAGGCAACACCTAAATTTAAACCATTCTAGTTTGAGAAATTCTGGCTCACACACCCAGATTTCCAACAGCTTGCAAAAACTTGGTGGGCTCAAGCAGAAATAGATCATGGCACTAGCATGTATAGATTCCAGCAAAGGCTCAAAAACTTCAAGCAACTGCTAAAGCACTGGAATAAAAACACCTTCAGAAATAGAGAACAATCTAACTGAGATACAAAGAACTTTCATCTCAAGGACTCAAACTATTGAACTTATGGAAGAGGAGGAGAAGCTATAAGTGCAGCTGGAAGAAAGAAGAAAGCAAGAGGAAATCTTATGGAGGCAGAAGTCCAGGGTACAATGGCTCAAAGAGGGGGAAAAGAACACAAAATTCTTCCACAGAACCATGGTACACCACCAACACATCAACAGAATTACCCATCTGGAGAATGGACAGGGCAATTTAATCAGAGAACACACCCAAATAGAAGAAGAGCTCAACAAGTACTACCATGACCTCCTAACGGAAACTAGGGAGGATAGAAACGAAGCCATCACACGAGTAACTAGTCACATACCCTCACTCGTGACCCCTGAACAGAACATTGCTCTAATGAGGCATATCACTCAAGAGGAAGTGGACCAAGTAGCAAAAGTTATGCCCCTAGGAAAGGCTCCAGGCCCAGATGGCTTCACCACTGACTTCTTCCATCACTGCTGGGACATAGTAAGGAAGGAAATTTCGGAGGTAGTAGAGGAATCGCGAATGTCAGGCCAAGTTCTATTGGATCTTAACATAACCTTCCTCACTCTCATACCAAAGGAGGAAAGGGTCACAAATCCCAAACAGTTTAGGCCCATCACTTTATGTAATGTAATTTATAAAATCATTACAAAGGTGAGTGCAAATCGCCTCAAGCCAATTTTTCCCTATGTCATCTCCAAGGAACAAGCAGGCTATGTAGAAGGAAGACAAATCATGGACAACATTATTTTATCTCATGAGGTCATCCACTCTCTCAAGACGACAAAAACTCCAGGTATGCTAATGAAACTTGATCTCTCAAAAGCTTTTGATAAAGACAGCTGGCAATACCTTAGAGCCATCTTAAATTATTTTGGTTTTGATCAAAACTGGGTAAACTGGATCTTCAACCTCACCTCTTTGGCCTTCTTTTCTATTCTTGTCAATGGAGTCCCTTCCTAACCCTTCTCACCCTCTAGAGGTATCAGGCAAGGGGACCCCTTATTGCCCTTTCTATTTGTACTCATGGCGGAAGGCTTGGGACGTTACATCAAATCAATGGTTCTAGAAGGCTCTCTCAAAGGCCTAGCCCTGCACAACATCAAGCCGGCTCCTTCACACAATAAATTTGTTGATGACACCCTTCTCATGAACTCCCCTACTGCATGAGAAGCCAATAAGATGAACTCCATCCTCTCTGATTTCACAGAAGCCTCAGGTATGATGCTTAACCTAGACAAATCCAAGCTCTTCTTTTTCAACACTCCGGCTACGATCCAACTTCATATCTCCAAACTCCTAGGAATCCCCAAGAGCTCCCTTCCATCCAATTACCTAGGCATTCCTCTCATAGGAGCACCAACAAAGTCCATCTCCTGGGACAACCTCCTCCTCTCCATCTCGAACAGGCTAAACAACTGGACCTTTAGAACGCTAAATATTGTGGCCAGGCTGGTCCTGCTTAAATGAGTCCTACAAACCCTACCCACTTATCTCTTCACTACCTTAGCAACTCCCAAGAAAATTATCAAAGATGTAAGGAGCCTCCAACGAAACTTCCTCTGGAAAGGCCTTCAACCCAACAAGAAGTGGGCACTGGTAAGCTGGGACAAGGTATGCGCACCAAAAAGCATGGGAGGCATAGGACTCCAAGACCCAGGAAAGCTCAATCAGATAATGGGAGCCAAAATGTGGTGGAGATGGATGAAAACACCAAAAGCCCTATGGATGCAAATCTGGAAGAAAAAATACGCTCCCTCCATGCAGGCTGACCAAATGATCAAGCACAATGTCCGAATACAGGGTTCAAACATTTGGAACACAGCCTGGAAAAACAGAGACCTGGTACAGAAGCACGCTTTTTGGGAGATACAAAATGGAGAAAGTGCCATGTTTTGGCAAGACTCATGGCAGCAATTCAAACCTCTAAATGATCTGGTAGAACTTAGGCCCCTCCAACAGGATCTTAATCAAGATATTCCCCTAAAGGTAAAAGATTTATGGAAACCCATAGAACAAAGACTATAGTGGTGAAAGTGGAAAACTTCTAGCTAGGAATTAAGGGTCCCAGAGAACTTAAATCTGCAAGCTTGGCAACACTATGGAAGTCACAGAAAAATACCCAACAGAGAAGGCCCAGACATCCTTAGATGGGGACACTCCACAACTGGTAACTTTTCAGTCAGAGAGGCCTACTACCTACAAGGTAACTACCAAAATCAGGAAAAGGAAAACATTTGGAACAAGGTTTGGAACAAGGCACTATGGCCCAAGGTATCCACCTTCCTCTAGTTAATCGTTCACAACATAATTCTAACCTGGGATAACCTCAGGCAAAGAGGCTTCATTGGACCCTCAATATGCGTTTTATGCCAACAGCAAGAGGAAACCAAAGAGCATCTTTTCAACAGGTGCCATTACAGCCAGTCGATATGGGACCAGGGAGCTCAAATAATGCGAAGATCCAATCAAAACATATGCAACATCAGAGACACGATTGGAAACTGGGACTCAATCACTTACAACAACCCCATACTGAATTATATTTGGCAACTCCTCCCATGGTTTATTCTCTGGCAAATATGGAAGGAATGAAACAAATGAATCTTCCACTCCAAGGAATCCACACCAGGACTAACTTGGGGAAAAATTGTCATGCTCATCAAGGAAACAATTAGAAGCAAAACCTGACAACCAGAGGATTTGAAATGTAACCCGGAAGAACACTACACTCTACAAAATTGGCAACTCAGCTTGATCAACAAGCTGGTGATTAAAGCATCTAAGAGCCAAAACATCAGTGCAATCACTTGGACCCCTCCTCCAATAGGTTTCATAAAGATCAACTTTGATGGGGCTTCCAAAGGAAACCCAAGACCAGCCAACTATGGAGATGTACTCAGGAACTCCAGTACATTTTAGTGGGATATCTAGGAGAGACTACAAATAATGCAGTGGAGCTAATTGACCTACTGCAAGGTCTTCGAGTAGTAGTCGCCCAACACAGTCACAAGATCATCTTGGAGGGGGACTCACAAATCGTCATTTAGCTGATCACTAAAATCCTCCATGGGGAAAGCCCACAGAAAATCTCACCTAGTTAGCGACTCTCTGGGATGCTAGAGGATTTCAAAGGCCTCCTAAGGGCCAACCTCAACATCACCCCTTCTCACGTAAAGAGAGAGGCAAATAGGGTGGTGGACTGCCTGGTAAATACAGGTGTATCAAGGGAGATTGAACAGATACACTAGGAAGCACACAACTCTGAATATTTAGACATCTCAGAGAGGTGTCAAGATCTTGCCAACAGGGATCTCCAACCCCCGGATGGGGTGCCACGCGGAGCAGGAGGGGTACGTGGAGCAACGCCAGGAGGGGCCATTAATGGTGGCCACCCACCCTCATATCCTCGCCATTTATGATGGGCATAAACCCAGGCGACCTTCACCATTTGATGAGGCCTCTCACTCACGTGAGAAGAACGGATCGCCAGAGCACTAAGATCACAGCCTTAATGGCCATAGATACCATTTTTGCCCTTATCAGCAGTCTTAGTGGCTTTGGGATGATTCAGAAGGTTGTAGAGCCGAACAGGGACAACTTCACAGTGGGAACTCTGACAGTAGCTCTAGTTCTAAGCATGCCACGAGAAAGGGGGCGGCCTCATAGAGGCGCAGGTTGGTACACGGCTAACTCATAATGAAAGAGGCTAAAGAAGTTTGAGAGAGCACTGTCTCTAGCCAAGAGAAGGAGACCCAGGAAGTTTAGAGGAACAGGGACGCCTCCCATGGCATATGTCGAGGAGATTTCTCTGGAGGAATCCCTCCAGAATTTCTCAGAGAGCCTCCTTTTCATAGTTCCAAACAATTGGAATCCCCCCGCTTGTTTTGGAGCAGACACCATGACCCCTGGTCCAAGAGCTGAACAAGGTCCCAGCGACCCTCCAGTTGAGGAATTTACACCTTGCTTTGTAGAGGAAGAGATGTAGAGAGGTAGAAAAGAAAACATCCGCGAGCCTCCTGATGAAATGGGGCTGCAGAGTGGGAAACAAATGCACCAGGAGGAGGCCGACGGGCAGAATTCTCAGTACTAGCCACCACTTCTTCACCTGGAGCACCTGAACTTGATCTTCGATGTACATAGCATGGTGGACGACCAAATATTTAGAGCCATCCGCATCATTCAACGCCTGGATATGTTGTACGCTGCCTACTCCAGCGCCACCCCAAGGCGCCAATGCCCCACCTGTGCTTAGGTCTATGCCATCCCAGTCAGACGCGGCAAGGAGAAGGACGACCACGAGGACACCGACTAATAGGTTTTCCTGTTTGTTCACTACTCAAAACTCTTTTCTTTTTGATGCATAACAGAGCTGGAGCTCTTCTAGTTTATAGCAATGGTAACAATAGTATAGGAATGAACAGACTAATACTAAGGCTGGCCATGCACCCTGGTTTCCTTCGGGTAGGGTGGCAGACTAACACTTTGAGTTCGGAATCTAGCTTGGAATGGCCAGCTGTCTCAGTTTCCTTAACAAGTGGGACAAGTGGCACTTCAATAGAACGCTGTAATTTTGCAATATCAATATAATAGGACCTGCCTTTTTTACTTAAAAAAAAAAAACATGCATGTTAGTCTTAGTCTCAGCTAGGCTTACAACTTTTCTAACAATTTCATCATAACCTTTCTTGTTGTCTGAGAGTGATGGAGATGGAGCTTCTTCCCTGGCTTGTTGCTCCAAATATGTTTCATCCTGACTGTTTTCTACTTCACTGTCATCTTGGCTTTGTTCTTCATGATTTTGGAACTTGGCAACTGGCTATTGTTCTTTATCCTCAACACTTATGCAGGTTCTTCGAAGCCTTAGGCTTTAATGCTTGCAAATTCTTCCAACATATCATAAGTGGGTTGTTGCCCTTTCTCGATAGAATCATCAATGTCATGCTCAATGGACTATTAAACATCAATTCATAATAATACTTGATTTTTTCACAACTCCACACCATACAACACCCCATACAAATAGAGTCAATATTTTCTTCATAAATTTATTCATTTTCTTCTATGTTTTCTTGATAATCAGTCACTATTGAAAATGAACTATTGTTTTGTAAACCTACACATTCAAAAACATTGTTACAAACATATGAAAAACATAACCTCTTCATAACAACATTCTAATTTCTCCATTATTTCTCCAACATTAAGTTTAAAATACATAAGCTAATTAGATATTTAAAGTCAATGCATAAGTTAAGTTAAGCATAAATCATCATACTTAAAGTCATTATTTATTTATTTTAGTAAAATTTATTATCTAAGTATGACAATAGATAAAATATCATTATTTTTTCTTCAAGTAAATGTTATTTAAACTTTAATGAAAGTTGAGTAATTTATTCAAAATTATTTATTTATTTTAGTAAAATTTATCATCTAAGTATGACAATAGATAGAATATCATTATTTTTTCTTCAAGTAAATGTTATTTAAACTTCAATGAAAGTTGAGTAATTTATTCAAAATTTATTGTCTAAGTACGACATCATATATAATATCATTATTTTATCTTCTATTTAATGTTATTTAAACTTCAATGAAGGTTGAGTAATATTTAAAGGATATAGTAAAATATTTGAAAAAACAATATTTTAAAATAATTATTAATTTTAAATTAAAAAATCAAAATCACATTTTGATTTTTAATTGTGATTTTTAAAATTAAAAAGAAACGTCATAATGAATATTTTTTTTTTATTAAAATAAAGAGTTTTTATTTCTACATAAGAAACAATAGATTATGATAAATTTTATTATAAAGTAAGATGTAAAATTAAATGTAGACTTAGTAAATTA
>ML806475.1:55069-70697 GCA_009831015.1 Picea engelmannii
TAAAAAAAAAAAAAAAAAAAAACCATTTATTTTAAAAATAAGATTATTATAACTTGTTAATTATTTTAAAAGATCATTTTATTTAACTATAAACCAAAATTGGTCTATTTCACCTTAAGAAAAGTAAGAGATTACTTGGATTTTTTTTAAATGTTATTAGATGCTTCAAATGTTGGATTACTAAGAGGGGGGGTGAATCAGTAATAGAGCAATTTAAACATTTTTAACCATAAAATGAAAGTGTTAAATTAATGTAGCATTATAATGCAATAGTTGTTGAGTAAATAAACAATGAACAAATGCACAATCATACACATACACAATACACCAATATTTTTACGTGGAAATCCAAAGTGGGAGAAAACCACGATTTTTATTTTCTTATATGTCTTTAAGAATTACATTCATTGAAAGCACCGAATTCTTTTGTTTTCCAGCTACAACTGGAAGGAGACTCCAACCCCCTAGTTTCTCAGGCTACAACCCGAGGGAATCTCCAACTCCTCTATTCTCTAGCTACAACCAGAAGGAGACTACAACTAGAAGGAGGCTACAACCACCTATGTTCTCCATCTACAACTGGAAGGTGGCTACAACCACCTATCCTTGCCCCGTCCAACCATTCCGACGTATAAGTAGAATGATGGAACCACTGCACAGTATCACTGTGATATATACTGCTGTAAACCTGTACCAATCAACCTGCACCAAACAACCTGTACCAATAACTTGAACCTGCATAAACAATGCATTAACCTGTACCTCAACTTGTAATCAACATGGACCATAAACAAGTGCATCAACCATGCACCAACCTATACCAAACAACTTGTAATCAACATGTACCATAAACAAGTTCATCAACCATGCACCAACCTGTACCTCAACCTGTATCATGAACAAGTGCATCAACCATGCACCAAACCTATACAAATAACATGTCACAACAACATGTCCAAATAACCTATCTCATCAATCTTATCAACCAAATCAAATGTACTCACCAAGATCAATCACCAACACAACTCTCAAATATGTGCATCAACCAAGTATAACACAACAATTCATAATAATCACCAAGATCAATATGTGCTTCTAATAATATACCAATACAAGTATGCTACATCATTCATAAACCATGTGTCAACAATACTACTAACAAGTTGATCCGGATTTTATGAGAAGAATGAAATGAATACAGATTATTAACAGGTGCTTAACACAAAATAACAGAGTTACAGTAAAACCGGTTTTCTATTCAATAACGAAATAAGATGAAAACTATAAAATGCAGCGGAAACAAGCTTGTTGGAATGGTGGTGACTTATCTCTGAGAAGAGATGTGACGATTATGCTCATTCGCAAGAAGATGATTACAATGAGGATCTGAAAGCCTTTTTACAATAAGCAGGAATGTAAAAAACCCTATACATCCAAAAACCTAACCCTAGGAGATGAAGCGCCAAAAGTCATGTGGGCCCTGTTTGGGTAAGTTAGTACATCAACTTCCCAGGGTTGTAAATTTTGCATACGATCTTCGTTTTAGGCGTATGATAGCCCATTGGAAAGGTATCATCGAGGAGATTCATTTTAGGCACAATATCGAAGGAACTTCTATATTTCAAACCTATTTTCCCAAAAACATCGTTTAAGGCATCAAAACATCTTCAGAAGTGAAAACTGCTAAAAATAGTAAATTACCAAAATTGTCAGAAAATTGTTTTCAGCTAGTTGGAAAAGGTGGGTGGCCACCGATATCCATATGGATCAATCCTCTCTCCTTAGGAAGAAATGGTCTCCATTGCATTGAGGTCCCCCATCAGATGAGGGAATTTCTGCTGAATTTGGTCCCAGGGGAGCCACTTGCCTTGGTGTAGGAGCTGCCCTGCTTTGACGACTCGATAAAGCTAGATCCTTTGTTGTCGAGTGCCCTTAATCTGTGTGTCCACAATCTGATCATTGGATGCCTATTGTATGCAGTCAATATTGAGCTCTGTTGGTGTTAGTTGTTCTGCTACTTTTGAGGTGTCCAATAATGGTGGAAAATAAGGGCGAAGGAGATCCATGTTGAACACTGGTTGCAAGGCAAGGAAAGGAGGAATGTTGAGCTCAAAATCATTATCCCCCATGGCCTTGGTGATAGTGTATGACCGATAACTGAGTGGGCGAAGCTTCCGATGGGGTCGTGTATGGCATTCTTTCTGCAAGTTCATCCAAACTTTTTCTCCCACTTGAAACTTATGTGGCACCCGATGTTGATCATGATGTTGTTTGTACTTGTCATTGGACTTCTGTAGGATATCCTGAACCTATTGGTAGATGTACTGAATACTCTCAATGAACCAGGTGGCTTTGAATCTCAACCCCACCTGAAAGGGGTTGTGTTTGGTTGAGCTATACAGGGCTAGGTTGTAGCTATGCTAGACATAGGGAAGGTTCTCATCCCATGTGCGGGGTTCTTTGAATTTTACATGAAAAGGATATGCACAATCATTCGATTTACAACCTTGGTTTGGTCGTTTGTCTGGGGGTGGAAGGTCGTGGATTTGGTGAGCTTGGTGTTCAGCAGTGACCGGAGGCTTGACCAGAATGTGCTGAGAAATTGACTATCCCGATCCGAGACAATGGTTTGTGGGATTCCAAAAGTTACCCAGATTCGTTCAAAGAAGATCTTGGCAGTGGCCTTTGTTGTGATGCTCTTCTTGTAGGCAACCAGAATCGCCATCTTAGAAAAGCGATCAACAACCAAAAAAACATAGTCATTTCCCCGCTTGGTGGATGGGAGGCCCGTCATGTAGTCCATTGAGATGGATTCCCATGGCCTGTTAGCAGTAGGAAGAGGGGTGTACAAGCCCTGTTTCTTAGTGGTCAGCTTGGCCATAGCGCAGGCAATGCAGGACCTGATATACTTGTTGACCTCCTGTCGAAGTTTCAGCCAATAGAAATGTTTTTGTAGCATCGCCAATGTCTTTTCGACACCAAAGTGTCGTTCCACCTGATTGTAGTGGGATTCCCATATCAATTTCGCTCGCTCGCTTGATGGAACAGAGATATGGCCCAGACGACACAACAACCCATCCCGAAAATTGAAATTATCGAAAACTGCGTTTGAACCCAACATTTGGTAGGTGGTGGCGAAGTCAGGGTCTGTGCGATGAAGTGCAGCAAGGTTCCTTTTACCCACATCTGTGAATGGAAGAGGTGCTCTCCTTCTTCTGGATCATCTGGTTCACCAGGCTGGAGCTTGGTGGCAGAAACGGTCGCACTGGGTTCTGCGTCAATGATCCGTCTTCCCTTTTCTAGTTCTGGCTCAGAGTCAGAATCCACATATGATTTAGAGGCTTTCACTTTGGCTACGAGTGACTGCTTTGAGCGACATTCAATAGTTTTATGCCAAGGGCTCTTATGGAAGTCGCACCATTTCTTGGTATCTTTCTTTGTCTTTCCAGTGTCCTTATTTGCTTGTGGCTTGGACTAGTTGTCTTGATACTTTCCATCTTTGCTTTGTCCTTTATTTTGTGGGTTAGGGCCACCCTTTCCTAGATTTTGTTGTGAGGGGTTCCCAGGCCCAAATATCCACGTCTTTTGTTAGAGCTTCTGCTCAATTTTGATGACAAATATGTAGGTCGTGCCTAATGATGAGATGTCCAGAAATTCCATTTTGATCTGGATGTATCTATGCAGAGCACTGCGATACTTGAGCACCAGATGTCGCTCTGAATCTTTGATACCCAGTTTAGTGCACAAGGTATGGAATATATTTGTGAAATCTGGCACTGCTTGGTCTCTTTCTTGCTGCAGTGTGTTCCATTTGGTATACAGGTCATCATAAATTTCGACAAGGTAGTATTGTTCTTTAATAACATCCCTGAAGGATTCCCAGGTGGTTGTGACTAAAAATAATGATGGTTCCTCTGTTTCCTTTTGCTCACATAAAGTTTCCCACCAATATTTGATATGGGGAATGACTTTGAGGAGCGCAAAAGTAATCTTTTATCTTTTTGAAAAGTTATGGACAAAAAAATACCCTTCTAGTAGATTCAACCACTTGTCTACAACATCTGCGTCTATCTGACCTTCAAATATAGGAATATTGAAGTTTATTTGTACCTTGAAGGGGACGACACCTCCGTTCGAAGAAGATGTGTCGCCTGTTGGTAGTTGCTGAAGGATTTGTGTGAAACTATCCATCATCTCGTTCCTCTATTACGTCAGGGATTCCTCAATCAACAGTTTGAAATGATGTCTTGTCTTGTCATATTTCTTTTCTCCTGCCATGAGAGGTCACTTGGGCATGTGAGATATGTTTTCCTTAAGAGAAACAAGCTCGAGACCCAACTCTTTGTACTCCAACCCTGTTGGGGAGATGCATTAAGACAACAAGGAGAAAACCTCTCTAATACCATTGATCCATATTTTATGAGCAGAATGAAATGAATACAGATTATTAATAGGTGCTTAACACAAAATAAAAGAGATACAGTAAAACTGGTTTTCTGTTCAATAATGAAATAAGTTAAAAACTGTAAAATGCAGCAGAAACAAGCCTGCTGGAATAGTAGCGGCTTATCTCTGAGAAGAGATGTGACGGTTGCGCTCATTCGCAAGAAGATGATTACAATGAGGCTTTGAAGGCATTTTTACAATAATAAGGAATTTCAAAAACCCTAGAAATCCAAAAACCTAACCCTAGGAGATGAAGTGCCAAAAGTTGTGTGGGCCCCATTTGGGTAAGTTAGTACATCAACTTCCCGTGGTCAGAACTTTTTCATACAATCTCTGTTTTAGGCGTATGATAGCCCGTTGGAAAGGTATCATCGAGGATATTTATTTTAGGCATAATATCGAAGGAAAGTTCATATTGCAAACCTGTTTCCCCAAAAACATTGTTTAGGGCCTCAAAACGGCTCTGGAAGTGAAAACTGCTAAAAATAGTAAATTACCAAAATTGCCAAAAAATTGTTTTGATCTAGTTGGAAAAGGTGGGTCACCACCAATATCCATCTGGATCACAAGTACCTCCAATCATGTACCAAGTATGTACCAATCATGTATCAACTACTCATCAAGTTGTACCAACATCATCAACTATACACCTCATGTATGTGCCAACTCATAAACTACTTGTCTCAACCATGTACCCAACATGTACCTCAACCAAAAGCCCTCATCAATTTCATCATCAAAATCTGATTTTTAACTCTATAATAGACCTCATGTATATAATCACATAGCTGCAAACCTTAACTTTAACAACAAGAGACTAACATTTTCATCAAACTTTACTTTAGTCTCACATGACTAGTTTTGGATTAGTCAACAACCCTAACTTGAAATAATCATAACTATGTACCTATAATGAATAAAGATATAAAAATCATACAAAATGTTCTTCAGTTCCTTTTTGCAATTTTTCCAGATTTCACTGCTCGGAACCTCTCAGAAAAGGATTTATAGAAAAAATGGCATAGATTGTTGAATTATGGCTTATTCTAGAGAGAGAACTTGTAGAGTGTTCCCCACATGAAATATTTGTTGTATGGATCTAAAACTTGTGCACACAATACTATAGATTGTACTCTAAACAATACATTTGGTTTTACTAATTTTGAATCTTTTATGAAGAAGTTATGATGCTTTTACCCGAAACACCTTTTTTAGACTAGTTTCAAGACTAGTCACAAACCTTATTTTCCACAGAGTGTAATGCCAAAAATACAACGACCCACATGATGAAATTTGTATCACCGCTACTTGGATATGTTGGATCAACGACCTCCCAATTTCATGGCCTGAATCATTCTATAAAAAAAATTATTGCAAAAATGGTGAGATGACCTGTAAATAACATACCTTAGAAAACATCATCAAAAGAATTTATCCTCCCTTGAATTTCAAGCTTCTTTATTTTGCCTTCCCTCTGAAATTCAACTTAGATATCCTTTGGTTACCTCATTCACTTGTATATATTCAATATGAATAACTCACCAAAATTATGACTAACTCACCAACATGCTTGATGTAGACATTCAAATCAACATTGCAACTCATGTATCCTTCATTTTGAAGAAACCCATCAATACTTTCATACCATGCTCTTGAGGACTATTTCAGTACATACAATGTATTATACAATTTGCAGACCACTTGCTCTTTTCCTTCTTGTGTATAGCCTTCTAGTTGTTCCATATATATTTCTTCCTTTAAAAACCCATTTAAAAATGTTGTTGTTATATCTAGTTGATGTACATGAAAATTTAAGGCTGCTACAATGGCTAACAAAACTCTAATGGATGTTATCTTGACTATAGGTGAGAAAGTATCATGATAATCGAAACCTACAATTTGGGTGTAACCTTTCGCCACCAAATGAGCCTTGTAGCGATCTATAGATCCATCTGACTTATACTTTTGTTTAAATAACTATTTACACCCAACTACTATTCTTCCTAGTGGAAGACTTGTGATTTCCCAAGTATGATTTTTTATGAGTGATTCATATTCAATATCCATTTCTTGTTTCCAATTTGTTGCATGAGTACTTCCAAATTCTTTTTGAACAGTGAGTGGTTCGTCAATTGCTATATGAAGTACATATGACTCTAATTCTTTTTGAGTAGGATTTCTAGGTCTTGTTGATCTACAAAGTTTCATCCCTCCTTGAACATTTCACGTATGTTGTATGGATGAATGTTGTATTGGTATTTCTGGAGTGGAATCCTCGTGCTCAGACTTTTCTTCGGATCCAAGAACATAAAACTTTGTTTTTGATTCCTTCATATTTTTTGTCTCTGTAGATTTCTGTAGAACTGAATTTTCATAAAAAATGATGTCTCTTCTTACTAGAATCTCATGTTATAGGATCATAAATTTGGTATCTCTTTGAATCCAAGATGTATCCAACCATTATACATTTTTTGGTTTTATCATGTATCTTCCTTCGTTCTTCACCTAGTATGTGTGTATGCTAGGCAACGAAAAATTCTCAAACCATTGACACTTGTATTGCTTCCATACCATGCCTCATAGGGGGTATTCTTATGCAATGCATTAGTTGGAAACCTGTTTTGAATATATGTTGTCGTAGAAACTGATTTAGACCAAAATACATTAGATAAGTTGCTACTCTTAAGCATGCATCTAGCACTTTTAACGAGAGTCTTGTTCCTTCTTTCTGCCACACCGTTTTATTGTGGTGAATAGGGAACAATGTAATCAATTTTGATACCTTCCTTTGAAAATTTGTTTTTGAAAGCATTTGAGGTATATTCACCTCCATTATCACATCTAAATCATTTCAAAGGTTTTCTTAACTGTTTCTCACCAAATGCTTTAAAAATCTTAAACATGTCTAATGCATCTGATTTATTTTTGAGAAAATAAACGAAGGTCATTCTAGATAAATCATCAATAAAGGTAATAAAATACCTTTCCCCTTTCTATGTCAATGTTTTCATTGGACCACAAATATCTCAATGTATGAGCTCCATTTTATCCTTATCTCTTGTTTCTCCTTTCTTTGAGAAGGGGAATATATGCTGCTTGTCTAAACAAAAACCTTCACACACTCCCAACTCATATGGAAAATTTAAATTCAAACCTTCCACAAGTTGTTTGTTTCTTGATACTTCAAGTGAATGTGTATTTGTGTGTCCAAATCTACGATGCCAAAGTACTAAATATGATTTTTGATTATCATTTTTTTTCAACACCTCTTCGGGTACTTTTGTACATAACTTGTACATATTACCATCTCTAATTCCCTTAGCAATTGTTAGTGCTTCAACATCCTTTAGGACACATAAATTATTATCAAGCGGTGTAATTATTCCAACATCAATAATCTTACTCACTGACAAAAGAGTTTTTGCTAGAGTAGGGACATACCATACATCTTGGATTTTCTTTTGTGCACCATCCGACATCCTCAATGGGATATTTCCAATTCCCAACATCTCACATTTGCTATCATCTCCAATATTGACATTCCTTACTTTGGGTATTATTGACGTAAACCAACCTTTCTCAGGTGTCATGTGTTGAGTTTCTCCTGAATCTAAATACCATCAATTTGAAAAATTAGAATATGGGAATGTGGTGATCGAAAAAAAATGTTCTTTATTGTTTCTTGAATTCATATTAGCTTCAACTTCCTTCCTCTTCTTTACCTCTTCTACCCATGCTAACCACTTTCTGCATTGTTTCTTAAAATGTCCAGGAGCCCGATAATAAAAACATTTTCCCTTATTTTCCTCCTCCTTTATGTCTTTACCATTCTTTGAGACATTGCACTAGGAGAGATTAAAATTGTTGTCACTTTTCTTCTTTTCTTTTCCCTTATGTCCCACTGAAAGTAGCACTATAGGATTCTCATCATTTAATTCAACATCCTTCCTTTTGATTTCTTCTTGAAGTAATGTTGTTGTCACTATAGGAAAATCTAGGTTAGCTTGAGTGCTCAACGATACTACCAATCTAGAATACGATTCTAGAAAACTCCCAAGGAGTGTCATAACAACATCTTCTTTTGCAATCACTGACCCACATATTTCCAATTGGTTTTTGAGAGAGTTAAACTGATTTGTAAAGTTTATTATCTTTTGTGTTTCCTTCATTTTTAGTTGGAAAAATGTTCTTCAAAGATATAATCTTGTACTGACATCATTGTTTCCTCACTTACATGCAAAAGAACATTATCACTCAAACTTAAAAGTATGCATGAATGAGCTTTACCTTCCTTTTCCTCACACTTACTAATCAAATCTACATCTTGGGTAGGTTTATTCTCAGTCCCTTCAACTATATTGAGCAAATCCTTATTCAACATCAACATCTTCATCCCGATTTTCCATAGATTAAATCCAACGCCATAAAATCATTCTAGTATCCTATGAGGATCTCTTGCAACAAATGTGGCCATCTCTCCATCTTAAAAAATTTTATTCTTCTCTCTACAACTTCAGGAAACTTAACTTCTCTTCAACAATGTTTTCCAACCTGCTTTCATACCATGAAACTTAAAATAAGAGTCTGAAACAGGGGAAAACATTACACAAAAAATAGAGTATTTGCAGATCCTTTAGCGAACTATATTTCACAAAATTTGTATTCATCCTCTGTTTTCTAATACAAAAAAATAGGATAAAGGAAAGGAGGAAACATAGTTCTAATTAAAATCAAACTCAAACTACCCTAGATTTAACTTACTATCAACAACTAGACTTCTCTAACAACACATGTACATGTGTGTGTCCCCATCTGATGTGTTGTCAAGTTATTAAGACAAAATCCTAATTGATAATTAAAACCCCTAAATATTCAGCTACTATTATCCTACTTATGACATATATATTACTCATTTAGTTGTAGACGTTGGTGTGCTACTTAGAGTATAGAGCCATATCTCCAGAAGTTTGTTGTATAATATTTGTAATCATTCTTGTGAATGATGCCATCCTGCTATTTTCATAATAAAATATCTTTATGTTTTAAGAAAATTGAATGCTTTTGGGTGAGATAGAGGGATTGTCCTATTCTCACGGTTTTGGATGAAAATAAGGAATTCCTTAATTATCCATCGGAACACTATATCGAATGTTAAGATCATATAAAACAAGTATGGATAGTCAAAGGATACATGAGTAGGTGTTTATTTTTTCAATAATACTAATGTTTTGGCCTCGGTAAAATATAATAATAATAGCCTCAGTAAAATAATAATAATAATAACAATTTGACTAGTAAAGTCTATGGAGGTATACATACCCTACCCCTCTCTGGATTTGAACTTGTGACCTCTTAGGAGGAAACACATATTCTTAACCATTAGGCCCACTATATAGCATCAAATAAGTATATGCCCATCAAGTGTGTTGGAAAAATGCCAACTAATTTCCTCATGCATTCACATACAGATGCACATGCACATGCGCATGCATGCAATCTTATGAATTGTTCGTGTAACTATGTGATCTATTCATGATCAGTCTATGTAAATGAGTGATATATGTTGTATATACGAACATACCCATAGAGCTGGAGGACAATGCGAGTGCAAGTGATTTAAGTGTGTGAGGAGAGGATGGTTGTACGCCTATCAAGGCTATTGTAATTCTCCCTTGAATAATAGAAGACCGATAATCATTGCCCGTGGTTTTTTCCCGATTTGGGTTTCCACATTAATCACTGTGTAAAGTGTATGATTGTTGTGCTTGGTGTTATGCATGTTTGATCTTTCTTAGTTTATGCCCTATTATATTTTCCTTGGTTTGCTTCCACTGCCTAACAAGTGGTATCAGAGTAGAGAGTTGAAGGAGCAAAGAGCGAAGGAGAAAATAATCTGGTCGTTGGATCGAAGAGTCGAGCCGAGCTAAGTGAAGTGGAAGTGGAGAGCCTAGGATGGGTTTTATTACATCGTCATCAGTCATCCCTATGGGACAGTGCGACGATAGCACACAAACTTACAAAATTTTTGAAAAGTGTGGAATTGTCTCGGGCCGTACACAACACACAGTGCGTCATCGTCGCAGGCCATACAATGTACACAATGTGACACCGTCACAGGCACATAGTAGTACAAGGTGTGAAAATTTGGGTCCTAATTGTCGCAGGCTATATATTGACATGGTGCAACGATTTTGAAATCGTCACAGGTGATACTCATAGAGGGTGCGACGATCTTAAAAAACAAAAATTTGCATGGTATAAACTAATTGTTTTTGCAAAGTATGAAAGGTTGACTTTTTTATTAAAATGTAGAGGATCGATTATTTAATTAAGGTGGAGGTGAGATTTAATAAAGGTGAGCTCCTCTTTTGTCTTACTATAGAGAATCGATTGTGGTTGGAGGTGAACTTTGAATAAACGTGGATGTTTAAAAGGTTTTAATTTATACACATTAAATAATTGTGTTTTGAACCCTTTTTTATTTAATATTTATTTGGGGGTTCATACCATTATTCCTTCATATTTAAAAGGGTTTAGTTTATAAGAAGTGGGTTTTGGAGTTGTTTATGCTAATGGTGAAAGTGAAAAGTTCCAAGTTTGAGATTGAAAAGTTAAGTGGTAAGAATAGATTTGCACTATGAAAGCTCAAGATGCGAGATTTTCTTGTGCAACAAGGATTGCAAAAGGCCTTGGATGGAAGGTCAAAGAAACCGACAAGCATGATAGATGAGGACTGGGAGGATCTGGATGCAAGATCCCTCAGTATTGTTCGCCTGTGTCTAGAAGATGAGGTATTGTTTAACACCATTGAAGAGATGACAACAACAGGTTTGTGGAACAATTGGAGAATCTGTATATGACAAAGAACTTGTCAAATAGAATCTTCTTAAATAGGCAGTTGTACAACTTGTAGATGAAAGAAGGTACGAAAATTACTTATCACCTGAATGTCTTCAATAGTTTGATTTTTCAATTAACTGTTATGGAAGTAAAGTTTGATAATGAGGATAAGGCTATTATGCTACTGTGTTCGCTACCTGAGTCTTGGAATCATATGGTCACAAATGCATGGTTTAACACAACAGATGCCATTGATTATGACACTGTTGTGGGAGCTCTGTTGTGTGAGGAAATGAGGAAGATATCCAATAAGGAATACTCTAAAACAAAAGAAATGGTGGTCAGAGGACGATCTACAGAAAGAGGGAAAATTCAGAGGGGTACATCAAGGTCTAAATCAAAGGGCAAGAAGAGTAAGCAGAAATGTTGGTTCTGTGGAAAATCTGGGCATATCAAGAAGGATTGTTGGAAAAGACATAATGAAACTAAGGAGGACTCCAAAAAAGAAGCAAAGGAAGATAATGTAGTTGAAACAAGTTCAGGTTCAAGTTTAGGTATGGTTGATGAGGTATTGTCTACTTGTGACATTTCACATCAACATCAGCATTGGTTGTTATATTCTAGTGCGTCTAACCACATGTGTCTTCATAGAAATTGGTTCTCAACTTACCAATCTATTGATGATGGTGTTGTTTTTATGGGAAATGATTTTTCTTGTAAAATTGTTGGAGTTGGTAGCGTCTGGATTAGAATGCATGATGGTTCTATAAGAACATTAACAAATGTAATACATGTACCCGAACTAAGAAATAACTTGATATATTTGGGAGTTGTAGATTCTATTGGTTACATGTGTACAACTCAAGGTGGAGTATTCAAGGTGTCCAAAGGCATCTTAGTTGTCATGAAGGAAAAGAGGATCAAGAACCTTTATCAAGTTGAAGGAAGGACATAAGTAAATCAAGCAGTGGTAGCATATGAAGATGCAAGTGACTCTGTTCATTTATGGAATTAGCGTTTGGGTCATATGAGCGAGAAAGGGCTTAAGGTACTGGTTGATCATAAATCACTTCCAAGTTTGAAGTTTGTGAATTTGAATTTCTACAAGTATTATGTTTTTGGAAAATAGTGTAGACATAAGTTTAAAGCAAGAAGGCATATAAGCAAAGGTATTCTTGACTACATTCATTGAGATGTCTAGGGACCATCCCCTGCAGTTTCTTTTGGAGGATCATCATATTATGTGACATTTATAGATGATTACCCTAAAAAGGTTTGGGTCTATTTACTTAAAATAAAAGTTGATGTATTTATTACTTTTAAGCAATTCATAGCTTTGGTTGAAAAGAGAACTGACAGGTCAATTAAGTGTTTAAGGATAGATAATGGAGGTGAGTTCACATCTATGGAAATTGAGAACTATTGCAAGGAAGTTGGGATCGAAAGACATAAGACCACAATTTATAATCCTTAGCAGAATGGTGTTGTTGAACGCATGAATAGGACTCTTCTAGAAAGAGCAAGGAGCATGCTCAATAATTCCAAGATGCAACAGGAATTGTGGGAGGAAGTAGTTCGTAGAGCATGCTATCTGATAAATCGGTCACCATCAATTGCAATAAACTGTAAGATTACATAAGAGGTATGGACAGGTCATTCATGTGATTTTTCAAATCTGAGAATATTTGGTTGTGATGCTTATGCTCCTATTTCTAAAAAATAGTGTTCTAAGTTAGATCCTAGATCAAAGAAATATGTCTTTGTTGGTTATGGTGATCGAGTTAAGGGGTATAGACTCTGGGATCCTATTGCCCACAAACTTATCATAAGCAGAGATGTAGTATTTGACGAATCCTCACTCTTAAAATTAGAATTGGTAGATGTTGAAGTGAGACAAGAACAGGTACCGCAAATTCAACAAATTCAATTGGAAACTCAACCATCTTCAAAAAGGTAGGAGCATGAAGAAGTTCCAGAAGAAGAAGAAGAAGAAGAAGAAGAATATGCAGAAAATATCCAGGAAATTGAGGATATGCCTCAACCATCTATGATGATATATTCACGGGTCAAGAATCCTCCTACAAGGTATGACGATTATGTTTCATCTGTGGCTTTGGTTTCTATTGATGGAGAACCTAGTTCTTTTCAGGAAGCAATTAAGGTATCTGAAAGTGCTCAATGGAAGAAAGTTATGAAAGAAGAAATGGATGCCTTAGAGAGGAATAAAACATGGGACTTGGTAGAACTTCCAAAGGACAGGAAGGTTGCCGGCTGCAGGTGGGTCTACAAACTAAATAATGGTGTTGATGATAAAGTCGAAAGGAATAAAGCAAGATTGGTAGAAAAAGGGTATTCTCAAAAGGAAGGCATTGATTTTCATGAGATATTTTCACCAGTTGTGAATCTTGTTTCAGTTCATGTTATGTTAGCACTAGTTTCTTTACTTGATCTTGACTTGGAGCAACTAGATGTTAAAACAACATTTCTACATGGAGATTTAGATGAGGATATATATATATGGAAAAACCAGAAGCATTTGTTCAAGATCATAGTAAGAGGTTTGTTTGCAAACTCAAGAAGTCATTATATGTCCTGAGACAGTCTCAGAGGCAATGGTACACGAATTTTGATTCCTTCATGGTGAGCCTAAATTTTACAAGGAGTGAATATGATCATTTTGTTTACTTTAAAAGGTTGGAAAATGGCATGTTCATTATTTTGGTGTTATATGTTGATGATATGCTTGTGGCAAGAAATAGCATGGTCGAAAGCAATAGGTTAAAGGATCAATTGGCTAGGAGTTTTGATATGAAGGATCTAGGAGAAGCAAAAAAAATCTTAGGCATGAAGATACATAGAGACGGGAAAAATGGTAAGTTGTGGTTATCACAAGAGAAGTATGTCGAGAAAATACTTATGAGATTCGGTATGAATAATGTGAAACTCATACAGATCCCTTTGGCTTCCCTTTTCAATATTTCTTCAGGTTTATGTCCTAGTAATGACGAAGAAAATGATTATATGTCTCATGTACCATGTGCTAATGCAGTGGTAAGTTTGATGTATGTGATGGTGAGTACTAGACCAAATATTTCACATGCAGTTGGTGTTGTTAGTTGATACATGGAAAATCCAGAAAAAGAGCATTGGGAAGCAGTGAAATGGGTGCTTCGATATCTTAGAGGCACAAGAAATTATTCTATCACCTATGATGGTTACGGAGATTCAATTTGTAGTTATTTAGATTCAGGTTTTGTAGGTGACTTGGACAAAAGGAGATCGACTTCAAGATATGTCTTTACTCTTGCAGGAGGACCTATTAGTTGGATGTCAAAGATTCAAAATATAGTCGCTTTATCCACTACTGAGGTAGAGTATATGGGTGCTTCACATGCATGCAAGGAGACAATTTGGTTACAGGGTTTATTGGGTGAGTTTGGAAGGATGTAGGACAAAGTGAAAGTATTTGGTGATAGTCAAAGTGTTATTTATTTGGCTAGAAATCTAGCTTATCACAGTAAGACGAAACATATTTTTGTCAAGTACCATTTTGTAAGACAGGTTGTTGATGAAGGTGGAGTGGCTCTGGAAAAATTCCATACAAAAGTGAATTCTGCAGATATGTTTACGAAACTAGTTTTGTTAGAGAAGCTATGGTGGTGTCTGGCTTCTCTTGGTTTGTAGAAAAGGTGATGAATTAATTAAGGGCATGATATATCAAGAAAATTCTTGTCAAGGTGGAGATTGTAGGAAACATGCCAACGAATTTCCTCATGCGTTCACATGTATATGCAGATGCAAATGCACATGCACATGCGCATGCATGCAATCTTATGAATTGTTCCTTTAACTATGTGATCTATTCATGATCAGTCTATGTAACTAAGTGATAGATGTTATATATACGAGCATACCGATAGATGTGGAGGATGTAACACCCTGTTTCCCCCAGTCTGTAAAAATAACTATACTAGCCAAGAACTATGGCAGACTCAAAGATGTGAATGTGTGATTTTGAATGGACCTTAGTATAAAAGGTCGACGAATGTAAATAATGTTATGAATATATGTTGCAGGACTGCTGGGAGGGGGATGTGCTAAAAAGAGACCAGGATGGCTGATGAAAGGTGGTGGAAGGCACCTGGAATGGTGGCATTATGATCCGGATTATTTTCGACACGAAATGAGAGCGGAGATATAATAAAGAAATGCACAGAGATATCACGTATATCCATTCATATAACAGAAATATATTAGAGATGCAACCATAAACACAGAGATACAGTAATACATGATTTCTATTAATGAAATAAATGTACAGAGACTGTAAAAATACAGAGTG
>ML806475.1:71110-83592 GCA_009831015.1 Picea engelmannii
GAATGGTGGCAGCTTATCTCTGAGAAGAGATGTGACGGCTACTCGCATTCGCAAGAAGATGGTTACAATGAGGCTCTGGAGGCCTTTTTACAATAATCGGGAATGCCAAAAGTCCTAGACATCCAAAAACCTAACCCTAGGATTTGAAGCGCCAAAAGTCATGTGGGCCCCGTTTGGGTAAGTTGGTGCATCAACTTCTCGGGGTCGTAACTTTTGCATACGATCTCCGTTTTAGGCATGTGATAGCTCGTTGGAAAGGTATGGTCGAGGAGATTAATTTTGGGGGCTCAATCATGCCTTAAACTATCATTGAGAACCTCGATCTCAAAAAAACTTCATTTAGGTCCTCAAAACGACCCCGGAAGTGAAAACCTGCTAAAAATAGTAAATTGCCAAAATGGCCAGAAAATTGTTTGAGCCATTTGGAAAATGTGGGTGGCCCCCGATATCCACCTGGATCACATTAAATTCCACCGAAACAAATACCGTATTGGGTCTTCACTGGCCCAAAGATCAAGAGCGGCTCACTGGCCCCAAAATGAATTACTCGCTAGGTTGGTAGGTGAAGAGGCTCCTCATGAGTTAATGAGGGATGGGGATGAACCGCCCATCTATGGAAGCCTCAGACCTGACCACTGCGGGGGAGCTCATGCCACACACAACCTTGCTGGAAAAGAAAAGGCAGGAAAGATGTGTGGGAGGGGTCAGTCGCGACGGAGATCGCAAGAGGGGAGAAATTAGAAGGATTTTGGAAAAATTATACAGAGTGATTGATAAGAGAAGAAGAAGGAGAGTACCTTCGTTCTCGACTTCTGATGAACAGAGACTTAGTCTCACAGAATCGTGGTCTAAGCTCGAAAGTGGCTAGTGTTAAATCCATTCGGAATCACTGAGCCTACGGTTGGGTGGAAACGAGTACCCCTCTCAACAATTGCATCAAACCTGGTGTTTTTTCCGATAAGTGTTATATCTTGTATCTTGAAATTAATATTCTGACATGTATATTCATGGTTTGTGAAATTATGAATGGTTTCAGTATAAGACTGTCTGTATGGTGTTTTGATCAGAAATGGTGGCTGTATGCTTATATTGGAAAGACCACCTATGGCTTATATATATATTGACTGTATGCTTATGTTGGAAAGACCACCTATGGCTTACGTAAATATACATACAAATATATATATATATATATGTGTGTGTGTGTGTGTGTGTGTGTGTGTGTTTTCAACGGATTCAGTTTTCAAGTCTATTTTCGGGAAATTTATTCCCTTAATTGTCTCAAGTAATGCTCTGGATAGATCTCCCCATAGGGACACCCTTTTCAAAAGTTTACACAAGGATTTGCTGGAGGATTTTATGGCGTAAGTCTTAAAACCCTACACGAGAGAGAATGGTCCTCTTAGACTTCGACATTTCGGCATTTCGGTAGCTGCAATACCCAAGGGTGAGTTCCCTTGTACTCGCAAGTCTCGAAATCCCAATTTGCGAAATCCTGAAACAATAGTGTGCGGGTAAGTCACGATATTTCGGCATTTCGGTACCCAGAATACCCAAGGGCGAGTTCCCTTGTACTCGCAAGCCTTGAAATCCCAACTTGCGAAATCCCGAAACGATAGTGTGCGGGTAAGTCACGATATTTCGGCATTTCGATACCCAGAATACCCAAGGGTGTGTTCCCTTGTACTCGCAAGTCCCGAAATCCCGAAATGATAGCGTGCGGGTAAGTCATGATATTTCGGCATTTCGGTACCCGGAATACCCAAGGGCGAGTTCCCTTGTACTCGCAAGTCCCGAAATCCCGACTTGCGAAATCTTGAAACGATAGCAAACAGATAAGTCCTGATATTTTGGCATTTCAGCTCCCAGGTAACCCTGGTGCGAGACCTCCTGTTGTCGCATATCCTGAAATCTCGATGGAGGAAATCCTGAAATAGTGGAGCATGTTTAGAGTTTGGTGTTTCGGAGTTTCGGCCCCGAGAAACCCAGGTGCGAGACCTCCTGTCATCGCATATCCCGAAATCCTGATGCAGGAAATCCCAAAACAGTGAAGTATGTATAGAGTTTGGTGTTTCGGAGTTTCGACTCCCGGGAAACCCAGGTGCGAGACCTCCTGTCGTCGCATATCCCAAAATCCCGTTGGAGGAAATCCCAAAACAATGAAGTATGTATAGAGTTTGGTGTTTCGGAGTTTCGGCTCCCAGGAAACCCAAGTGCGAGACCTCCTGTCGTCACATATCCCGAAATCTCGATGGAGGAAATCCCGAAACAGTGAAGTATGTTTAGAGTTTGGTGTTTCGGAGTTTCGACTCCTGGGAAACCCAGGTGCGAGACCTCCTATCATTGCATATCCGGAAATCCCGATGGAGGAAATCCCAAAACAGTGGAGCATGTTTAGAGTTTGGTGTTTCGGAGTTTCGGCTCCCGGGAAAGCCAAGTGTGAGACCTCCTGTCATCACATATCCCAAAATCTTGATGAAGGAAATCCCAAAATAGTGAAGTATGTTTAGAGTTTGGTGTTTCGGAGTTTCGGCTCCCATGAAACCCAGGTGCGAGACCTCTTGTCGTCGCACATCCTGAAATCCCGATGGTGGAAACCCCATAGGGTAGAGTACGAAACTTAGTTCGAGTTGTTATTAATCTCAATAAGCGGTTAGGTCCATTTCGGGTTTTGGCCCTTCGAAAGTGAAGAGAACAAGGGATCGCTTACCTCACAACTCCCCGTATCGCGATAGCAGAAGTGCCTTCTCGGTAAGGACTGTGGGCATAGCCATGGTCATATTTGGGGCTTTAAAGGGGAAGGAGGGTCTGGGCTAGGCTCCTTAGGATCTCGAGGAGTGCTGTCCCTCGAGAATAAGGAAAGAAAGCCGAAAATTTTCTAGCCCCGTGGTGGGTGTGTTACAGAGGACAATGCGAGTGAAAGCGAGTTCAGTGTGTGAGGAGAGGATGGTTGTATGCCTATCAAGGCTATTGTAATTATCCCTTGAATAATAGAAGACCGATAATCATTGCCCGTGGTTTTTTCCCGATTGGGGTTTCCACATAAATCACTATGTCAAGTGTATGATTGTTGTTCTTGGTTTTATGCGTGTTTGATCTTTCTTAGTTTATGCTCTGTTATATTTTCCTTGTTTTGCTTCTGCTGGCTAACAAAGTGAATAATTGAATTTGGTGTGAATATCCCCACAATGAAAAATATAACAACCCATAAATATTTGGAATCCATCTCCATGGTGTGTGCCATTGATAACGAGAAGAGATATTATTAGCAAATTTTGTTGGATAAAACTATATGCAATGTTTTGAAAATTCCAATGTTTCGAGTAGACACTCCACCCATCATCAAAGACAAATGAATCTCTTATGATGAAAAAAAATACTCTAAAATGAACAAATTTCCATCACAAAAAACTAACCAAACCAAAAAGAAATTCAATTAAAACTAAACCACACCTTGATCCGATGTTAAGAGGGGGTGAGGAATGATGTGATTGGAGGCATGCATCTTGAAACCCGCTTTCTGGCATATCAAGGGCGGGCGTGTCGCATTCATTCTCATCGTCTTGTTAGAAGTGTAAGTTCTTAGAGAAACACTCTCTTCTTCTTCGTTTATGCTTGTCTCCCACAAGAGGCAGTACGGATATGGATGTTTACGAAAAACAAGGATGGGTGTCGTGACCCAAGCTAGGGATTACAAAAACTAAGACGTATGTCGATACTTACGTTTTTATTTATGAGAGAGTCGGAGTTTAATATTGCTCATCGTCGGAGAATAAGTTCTATTTATTTATGAGACATTTTAATATATTTAATATAGAAGAACATATAAATGAGAGAATTTAATTTAATGTACCTCTCAATCCATAAGTAAATGACGGTATTTGATTTAATATACTTTTTAATTCAGAAGTATAATATTTCTCAATCCAAAATATAATATTTAATGTGAAAATAGTTCTTTGTTTTTATTTTATTAATGTTGTCAAGGGAAATAATGAGATTGTTGTTCTCGAGATATAGGATACTCAATGACAAACTAACAAACAAAAGAAATAATGAAATTATTTTTAATTAGAAATTGTTCAAAACAAAAAAATATAACAATGAGAATGTTTTTAACTTCATATTAATTAAATTTTATATCAATTTTGATTGGCTAATATATTCACTAATATTATAAAGCTCTATTTTCCATGAAAGAGTCCAACTCAATAATATTATAAAGCTCTATTTTCCATGAAAGAGTCCAACTCAATAGAACTCTTTCCATCTTCCTCTCCATCATTATTACCTCTCCCAAAGTTCCTTGTCAACTAGAAGTGTACTATATTTAGCATGATCGGTTAGGTTAGTTCCATATAAAATTCCTCCACCCATCCTCATGGATAGTTTCAATAGTTAAAGGATTCGTTCTAATGAAATTGAAGGCTAGTCAAAGGGAAATTCCATCCATTACTATAGGTGCCATTAATACAGGTGGAGTTTAAATTGACATCCATTACTATAGGTTCCATTAATACAGGTGGAGTTTAAATTGACATGTGCCATTATTACAGGTGGAGTTTAAATTGACATGGATATGGCCTATGGTGCTATCCCATTTCCAAATATATTTGGGAGCACTTCTTAAATTTTACTGCTATAAATACCAATCATCTATAGCCATCTAACCTGAGTGGGTCTAATGGTTAAGAACATGTGTTTCCTCTTAAGAGGTCACAGGTTCAAATCCAGAGGGGGGTAGGGTATGTATACCTTCGTAGACTTTACCAGTCAAATCGCTGGGCAGAGGGGGGTCCCTTGTCCCACAAACAAGGGGGTCTCATACACCAAATTTGGTGTGCTGGCTTGGCCATGACCTTAAAAATAGATTATTATTATTATTATTATTATACGACCCAGTTCGGCTTTTGCAGTTATATCAATATGACCATAACAAAATGGCCATAAGAGAATCATTTTAGCCATATTGCAATGAATCTATATTGAAACCAAAGCTTTTACACATAATTAAGAAAAAAAAATTATTCAAGTTGAATATTAGTTTTTACATTCATCCTAACTTAGGATATATATATTATGTATCTATTTTCCTCAAATTTTGATCCTCTTTACACATGATAAATCCAGAATTCAAAATAAATCTACACTGCTACATCTACAATTATGTTACTGTTACTTAAAGGTTGGATATATAAGAGATTGATTATCATCTGGGTGACATCTGAAGTTGAACATGTGGAATTCATCTTTCAAAAAAGACACGAAAGCCCAATGTATGATTATTGATGAGCGGTCATGCTTCACACATTCTGTTAATAAAGGGTCGTGCACTGTAAATCTTCTAACAGATGTTGGAGAGAAACATAGCGCCCTGGAAAATCCCTTCATCTCGATTGAGAGCATTCTGGGATGTGATAAGAGATAAGGAGAAGATGCCAGACCTACTTGATCAGTGTTCTTATTGGAGTGGGATTGTAAGACTTGTGTGCTGATCTGGTTGGAATCTCAATTTGTTTGTTCACAGACTTTCAATTTGTTTGTTCACAGACTTTTGTTGAACTGTGTGAACGAATTTCCCAACATGGAATGTGGGTGCTTTCATATCTTAGCATTTAGTTTTTAGTTAGACACAAATCAACTAAATATAATTGTTTGGTTAAAGGTCCATTTATTGTATTTAACTATTGTAAGCCATATAAACTAATAGATTAGCAAGGTTGAGGGGTTGGATTGATTTACATGTTGACTGTTGTAATTCTCCTTTAAATATAATAAACCAAATTTCATTACCCTGTGGATATTTTCCTTGGGAAGAATTTTACTACATAAATCTGGTGTTCATTTTGGTGTGATTTCTTTTTTGTCTGTATATTTAATTAATTGCTGCTAATTAAATATGTGTGATTTAGCTTCAGCTGTACAACACTCCTCAGCCTAGTCAATGGGAGTTCATTGTCTTGAAATCCATTGGCATGGTTCTATAGCTTGTTGACTGATTATGTGCAATGAATCCATCGGTTTCTTCCTCTACTCAAGACTAGCAAGGATTGGAGGGATTGTTCATGTTAGGGTGATCTGCTATTGCATGGCATCATGGTGCGGTCCATTTGCGACTTGATGCATGGGATAACTGACAGATAAAATAGAGAAGGATGGTTGCGTGATAAATCAACAAAGTAGCCACTTAGTAGGAAGCTTGTGATGACACTGAATAATTGGTGAAGAAGCACTGTGGTGTCACGCTGCCAATAGAAAATAGGCATATGTTCAGGGGATAAGTCCATGATGTATTCTAGCCGAATTGCTGATCAATTGGCTATGGGAATATAGGCTACATGCTAATGGTGGTCATTAATCCATAAGTTATATTAAGTCTTGTTTTTTTAATATATATGTCTATGGGGATGAAGTTAGTGTTATCATTACTGAATATAATTGTTTGTGAGCAATCCATGGTACAATATTTGTTGGGATAGGGGTTGATCATTGGTGCAGTACTGAAACATTTACTGGTTATCCCAGTTGGGAGATTATCGACTAAAGAAAACTTTGAAAATGCTCTTCTATTGAACAATGGAGGTATATTATTACATACATGTTTTAGGGTTGGTGGAAGAAAATGAAGTAGTGGTTCATGAGTTTATGAGTTATGGTGAATGCCATAATAAATTATTGAGAGGTGATGAAAAAGTATTTGGCTTAAAAAGTACTAAGTTCATGTACTTGTATATGGATTAGGAGGATGTAGGAAATGAAGTGGTAGAAGTTTCATAACATCAGATCCTCTAGTATATAATGGTAAGTATGTTATGGGTTAAGATTTAATCACATGTAAATGAGAATATGCCTCTATGACTTTGTTTAGGCATGTGTATCCCTAGTTTGTTGCATCACCAATGTAAGGTCTAGACATTAGACATAGACATAGGTAACATAATTAAGTGGGGATCATAGGATTGACCCTATGAAGACGGAGGACATCATCAAATGGATAACTCCCACCAATGTATTTATGGTAGTAGCACAATACCTTCAAAATTCCATAACATCATTTTTAGCTATGGCTACACCAATCCATATTATAACAAGAAGGGCATGGGTTTCAAGCTAAGAAATAATTAGTAGAAATGTTTTGAATGATTGGTATGAAAGACTAGTCAAGCACTAGTTCTCACATTTCCCACTTTTCAAAAGTCCTTCAAAGTGATGATAAATGTAACATGGTATAATATGGGATAAGTAATAATTTAGCGAGGTATGCCATTTTTCTATTATTCTTAATTGTCTCATGGAGTAATCCTGAACAACCCCACATATGAAAATGAGCTCTATGCCCTAGCGTGATATGTTGAGATATGAAAGAATTATCTAATGGGAAAGAAGACCAACATCCACATCAATTAATATCCTTTGCAATATTTGTAGGCTGAGAGTAAGCTTCAACAAGAAATACATTAAAAATAGATGTGATGTTTACCACAATTTCATCTTGTTATCATGTATAAGAAGTGAAATATTAACAAGTTGGAAGACATTCTATTAAGGAGATTTACACCCTCATTTACAAATTTGGGTACTCATATGTACATGAATCCTTTAACCCATTATGTATTCAAAGAGGAAATACACAAGGTGGTGAGTCCAAGGATATATTTTAACATCTACAATGCCTAAACCATGAAGAAGAAGGTTGCAACAAGGATGACTACCATCTCCAATATTGATTTCTCTACAAGTTGGATATGATTTGTGCACCTAAAGGTAAGAGAACACAACCAATAAGACAACCTCGTACCTCCAAAGTTATAGTTCATTTTTTCGGTAGGAAAATAGCATCCAAATTGTAGAGGTGTGTACTAGCCTCAAATACAAGAAGATATAGCTCGATTCATAAGATGATGCATATTAGCCTAGAATACAATAATATATAGCTCCATTTTTAATATGATGAATATGTTATTTGCACCAATAAGTACATAAATATGAAGCAAGTTCTATATCACCACTTCCCTGCCTACGAGGCTATGGGAAAGTATCTCCATGGATTTTGTTGTTGTTTTTTTGAATTAGATAGGGACATGGATATATATTTGTGGTAGTGGTTATATTTAGTAAGATGTGTTCCCTCATGCATTGTTAAAATACCTTACAAGACAAGGTGAAACAATTATGTTCATTGCAAGGGTTTTGAGAATGCACTTTTAAATATTAAGAAACACCATTTTAGATAGAGACACCATATTTCTTAATGCACTTTTAATGACAATAAGGGAGAAGAGGGACACTGATATGAAGAGATTTACAACTTTCCATTTAAAAGTATATGTGAAGACATAGGTGGTGCCAAATACATTGATTCATATTTTGAGGGGTTACAATCATAGGTATCCAAGAACTTGGGATACTTCCACCAACAAATCCCCTTTTGAAACTTGTTTTGGATATTTACACATTCACCTCTAGATGTGGTATATGGACAACATGGACGAGGGAATGAAGATGTCATAGGAGAAGAACTAATTGTTTAAAAATTCATCTATGAGCTCAAGGATATCCATTTTCATATATATGAGATGGTGAAGAAATCCTAGGAGAAGTATAAGGCTAAGCATGACTAACACTAATTTGACAAGACATTCAATGTAGGATACCAAGCATGGTTGCACCTAGATATAGAGAAGTTGTAGCGACATGATAAGAAAACAAAGGCTCTACAACATGGTCCTTTTGAAGTGTTGGAACATGTAGACGATAATTTCTACCAACTAATCTAACTCAATAAATGCACACTTACTTAATTGTTATGAATGGTGAGATATGAAGGTCTATGAGCCATCCATTCTCAGTGATGAAAATAAGGGTAAATTCTTTCATACCATAGTGAACATACAAATAGAAGAGAAATCAAAGTTAGTATAAGATACAATTTTGCAAAAAAAACCCAAAATAACAAGACATAGGAAATAAGACCTCTGGTAGGTTGGACTAAGAGATGATAAATTTCTACAAAGGGCAAGTGATAATCTACAAAAAAAGTTGAGGAAACATTTCCTCATATCCTTCATTAAAATGTTTTGGCGACCAAAATCCTCCTAAAATGGAGAGGTATGATCTCAAATAGATCACTATATAATTTGTCATCCATTTTGGTACTTTCTAGAGTGGAAATTCAAATCGATGGACTTTTTGGGCCCATCTCAAGTAAAGTAAATTTTAAGTATCCTATGGGCCAAGATCCAATTATATAGGCACAACCAATGTGAAATATTATTTTGGTTGGATGATCAAGTCTTGTCTTGGTTGTAGTTTATGCGGGTCTTTAAGATTTTGGGATACTCTTTTCATTTTGAATTCCTCCCACAAAAATATTTGGGGAGTAGATATACCAAGGGTTCAAGAAAATATTGATAAATTGATCGCATAACACATGAATTTAGCTAAATTATATTTACAATTTTGACAAAAATCTTGGTTACTACACATGCTTACTACTCCTCCTATTGGATCTATTCTACTACTAGTTATCAAAGATAAAAAAAAATTCTTTGCAGTATCATGTGACCCAAATTTGATCGAAACAAGTGTTTCATAGAGTAAATTATAATCCATGTTGTAATCAAAAGAATTTAGAGGAAGGTGGATCAATCATATCCATCCAAAAGGGATATGACTAAAAGTATACTATGTTTTAAAAGTATTATTTAATAATTGATAGAAATAATACATGGAAGTTCCTAATTAAAAGTTCTATAGTAAAATTGCTAAATTGCTTGGAAAGACATGAATCTCCAAACCCTCTTAATTACCCCACATCATGTTGAAGGATAAGGTACATCTGTGTTAAGATTATTTGTAAGATTTTGGAGGTTATAAAACTTAAGGTTTAGTGGAAAGGTGACATGCTCAAAACAAGTCCTTTCTTTAATGAGCATTTGAATAAATAATTTCGATCTTCCCAAAAGAGGAATAGAAAATAGCTAAACTAGACAAATAAATTTTGGAGCATGTCAAGATCTTAATCCTTCATAATCGCTTCACTATGATAGGGATGTAGGGATGTACACTCTTCTTGTAACATGGAGAGAGTAAAGAAGAAATTGTGCTAAGGCTTTAAGAAATATAAGCATGATGATGGTTACAAATGGTTGTTTACAAATAAAATAAATCTCAATAAACAATTGAGACTTAATTAAAAGGAAAATTACAACTATATAGATTCAAAACTATGTAGAAGCCCTTTGTTGAGCTAAATATTTATTTGTGACTATCCTTAGAGGGCTAGCCCCCTAAACAACAGTGTTAAACACTTGGGAGTAGCCAATGTTATCTATATGGAGGAAAGGGAATAAAAAATATATTTTCTAGTTTTCAGGTCATGTCAAATTATCCTTTTCTAAGATTTACATCGACCTTTTCCCTTCCCCTACATCCTCTAAATCCACCCCATTGAAGCTTTATTAGAGTATAATTTTTTTTCTTAATTTAGAAGTGAAAGAATGAGTTTTTCTTTAAAAAAATCTAACATAGTAAATGTTTTACCTAGTATAATAAATAATATGAAAATTGAAAATTACATTACATACTAAATATGAAAATTGATTTGTGACAATCTTCATTTTCAAATTACCTTACATGCTAAATTGCATTACATATTAATAATATGAAAATTGTTTTGTTACAATCTTCATAATATGAAAATTGTTTTGTTACAATCTTCATAATATGAAAATTGTTTTGTTACAATCTTCATTTGCAAATTACATTACATACTAAATATGAAAATTGAAATGAAATCTATCTCATGCAATAAAAAAATCTTTTCCATATAAATAGCTATGAGGTAATTCAAAATTTCATATACATGAAATAACTCGACCTTTTACAAAGTTCAAAATTGATTAGTATATATTTGGAAAATTTTNTTATATAACATTACTAATAATTTAAAAAAAACCAAAAAAAAAATTGAATTTTATTTGTGTACATTTGTAATATTTTTTTAATTTTTAATATATAAATTTGTTGAGAAACATTATTGCTTAGTGTAAATTAAACCTTCTTTATATATAATAATGAAACATTATTGCTTAATGTATGTAGTGGATATGTCTATGATAAACCATAGACACATTGGTTAATGAAAAATTAATAGAAGAGAGAGCACGCTTGGATCAAACAGGTTGACATGAAATTAGTGGGAACCTTAAACATAAAGTTAAGTTATTTTACAGATCCATAAAATTAACCTTGAACTAAAATCCCACATCACCATGTACGTTAAGGTGATCCAGATCCATTTCTAATTTTAAATATTCATTTTTAACATTAAGGTGATCCGATTTCAATTTTAAGAGTTTATTTTTTTTAATAATTTGTACATAGAGAGATCCCATTTTAATTGTAGCTTTTTTTATTTTAATTTCTAAATCAGTAATACAGGGAGATCCTGATTATAACAATTTTGACTCTAAATTTGTTAAAAGGAGAAGATCAGATTTTCTCCATAACCCAATACAGGCCTGAGGCAACGCCTTATAGAATTGGGTAACTCGTACTTCGAAGTAGACCTCTAGAAATAATCGAATCCTCTGGCAATCCTGAAAAGCATCACTGAAAGGCGGCGCATCAAGAAAACGCGTCTGTGTGGAATCGTCAACGTGCGTTGGATTTGATGGGCATTTGGATTTGATGGGAATCTTCCAGTCCAATCAGGAAGACCCACAACCATACAACGACTGGAGATTACAGTCAGACAATTGAATTTAAAGAAAAGGTGACGACATTCACCGCTGTTCTGCGCATCTGCATCTGCGTCCGCGTAGGAATCTGCGCTTTTTGGATATTGGTCACAAGAATCCCGAGGAGATGATGTTTATCGATGGAATATATAAATGGAGTAGGCTAACTCGGGAGCAATCTTCCCTCCCGAGCCTACTCCTTCCGGCAGGTAGCTTTCGGCTTCCGGCGACTCCCTGTTCGTGATGTGGCACTGTCCCCCAGAGGCTGCCAGCATTCCTTGATACGGCAAGCAATATCGGGCCTGCTGCTGGATGGCCGTGCAACACCATGCTCCCATCTGCTACCCCTCACATCCATGCATCCATCTAACCTCTCATCCATGATCCAACCTTTTCAGACTCTGGCCGGTCCTCCAGGTGGCTGACGGTGTAACACAAAACGTCTTGAACGCCGTGAGCACCCCTCCGCGCCCGTTTTCAAATTTGAAATTAGCTGGATTTTTTTTCACGTGGGACGGGCTATATTCCCCCCACGCCCCCATTTTTTAATTTGAAATGCGCTAGTATTTTTCTCCTGGGACGAGCTGTGGGAATCAACCCAGCTATTTCTTCAACTCAAAATATGTGCGGACGAATCACAAGCTTCAATATCCATTCAATATTCAGGTGAGTATGAGCGAATACAAGAATATGAGATTACAGACAAGTGGATGGTCGGTATCTCTGTTTTGGCCAAAGAAA
>ML806475.1:100533-124965 GCA_009831015.1 Picea engelmannii
TATATATATATATATATATATATATATATATATATATATATATATATATATATATATATTAAAATTTCAATTATGAATTATTTATGTAAAAATGAAATAATTAAACTGTAAACATTTATATGATGATGATACAATTTCAATCATACAACTAGTATTAAGTAACTACTAAGTTACTAATATAAATGATGATATTGTCAAGTCAATATCGTTGTCCAAACCCATATCATTAGGAAACACATCTCATATTTTTGCTTTTCTCTTCAACCACTCTTCTCTCCCACTAGTGCCTACAAATATACACCACTAACTCACTTGACACATGACAAAGAGAAGAGTTCAACAATAAATGCCACCAACATCCATGTACATAAAGGGCATGGTGCCCTTGATTAAATGTCACTTCCATACCCTCTTACATGATAGAATCCAATGGAAACATTGCAATGCTACCAATCTTGAAATCCTGAAAAGAGTTAAGTATGCTTAATTTTGAATGGGACATAAAATTATACTTTCTCCATATGAAGTCCAATGAGGTTGGAACCACTCTCAAACATTTTGAAACAATTAATGATACTATCATTTACCGGGGTGGATAAAATGGAAGAGATGTAGACCTCTTTAAATAGAATTAGTAAGGAAAAATAACCCTTAGTTGCACACTCAAACACTTCACAACTCTAACTTGTATGAGAAAACATGAATCAAAGTCCTTTTTTTGGACAAGTGTCATATTTTTCGGACACGCTTGTCCTGTAAACATAACACAACGTGTATACCATTTAGTGTTGACACCTACCATTTAGTGTCTAACACTTGGGATAAGCGTTAGGTAACTTAGATTTTCACATTCTTAAAAAATTATAAAAATAGAATAAAATTTAAATATTAAATTAAATATTTTGAAAAAAATTATTTTAAATTTTGAAAATACACAATTTTAATTTTTAATTAATAAATGTAATGAATTAAGTCATAGAAATAATTTTGTGTGGATTTAAATAAAATTGTCAACTATTAAAAATATTTATAAAATTAAAAAAAAAAAAAAAAAAAAATTAAAATTAAAATTCCCTATAACCAAGTCTCCTCAAAATCGATTACCATTGACAAGTACAATACTTCACTCATAACACAATTTTTCCCGCATCACCAACGGCCTCAACGACCTCCACAAGTTCTCCACCGATAATGCCTACGTTTAGTCTTCATAATCGCTTGACTTCTCCACCGATCCTGCCTACCTTTCGTCTTCATAATCGTTGTGATCGAATCGTCCATATTTTTCACACGAAGGAGATTTTCTCGGGCAAAATTTCCTTGGATTCCTGGACCATTGCAGTTCATGACAATATTTATTTCTAGGTATGGGAGAGATGACATCAGTCACAATACTACAAACTACAAGCACAATAATAATAATAATAATAATAATTTTTTAAGGTCATGGTCAAGCCAGCGCACCAAATTGGTGTATGAGACCCTTTTGTTTGTGGGATAAGGGACCCCCTTCCGTCCAGCGATTTGACTGGTAAAGTCTATGAAGGTATATATACCCTACCCCCTCTGGATTTGAACATGTGACCTCTTAAGAAGAAACACATATTCTTAACCATTAGGCCCGCTAATGTAAATCACAACTTGTATTTAATTATTTAATACGAAAATTGAACTTAAATCAAAATTTTAGGAACAAATCTTCACTTAAAAGCATGATATTACTATGCTGAAATAAAGGGTTTATCTTTAAAATTAATAATTATTTTTTGCTAAAGTAAAGGTTGACTGAAGCTGCTTAGCAGATTTGTTTGTAAGTGCATTTTGTTTCAAAAAATAATACCCATTACTAAGATAGAAGTGTGTTTTTCTCAATTAGTGGGTTAGTTGGACCAATAATTTTAATTCATATTAATTGAATAATTTTAAGATAATAATAAACCAAAATATAAAAGTAAATAAAAAAGAAAAAAAAATCAAGTAATTAAAATAAAATAAAATATATTTATTAAAATTAATTTATAAAATTGAAATTAAATTTATTTTTAAATAATCATATATCTAATCAAACTATGTTAATTTTAATATATATTAAAAATACAATTAATCAAGTTTGAAATTAAATTAATTTATTTATAAAAAAATTAATTTGATAGCATAAAACATGTAATCATATTAATATTAGTTAATAAGCATAAGTCTTGGCATCCAATTGACTTTTTAAAAAAATATAGTAAGAAGAACGCTTTTAAGACTTTAATTTAGTCCACAATTACATTATTGTTCATGGAAATGTCATTACATTCATATTTAAGATAGTTAATTTTTTTTTAACAATTTATTAAAGAATTTTTTTTTTGTTTCTCAATAGTGATTTACTTATATTATTGAAATAGAAAATTTATAACAAAATTTTACTCTTGTTGGCATGCCACTGGGAAGACTAGACTAACATCAATGAAGAACACTATCAATCCAAATTGTTTGCTTCAAATTTCTAATCAAAAACAAAATAACAACCCAATAAACTAACCCAAATTGTTTGCTTCAAGTTTTTAATCAAAAACAAAATAACAACCCAATAAACTATAACCACATGACTGTCTATTCCAGAATTGTCCTTTACTAGATTGCAAACAAAACTATCAAGAAAAGATTGAGAATAGGGCATTTAAGACATATGAGGGAGAGGGGGCCTACGTGACCCCCTTGGGTTGTCCAAAACCTAAAAGGATGTCATGTCGCTATGTTGGATGTCACCTTGGTGAGCTGGCATCCGTGACCCCTTTGTTGGATGGCTTCTTGTTGGAGCTTCTTGGACATCAATATCCTCTTCGATTATTCTAAGGCATTCCTAGAATGATGCTTCAGTGTAAGCAAGGTTCCATTTTTGATATACACGATATTTTTTTCTCAAAACACCAAGGTTCGCCAGTTTGTCGACAAGTTTGTTGGGACACGAGAGACGTGCCGATGAATAATATTTGGGATGCCTTGAAGGAGGGTATTAATGTTTTCAATTGAGATCTCCAGGTGCCAAAAAGTTGTGTCCTTAGGGCCTAGAGTTTTGTATTGAATTTTTCTCAGCATATTCATGACCATGACCAAATCTCCTTCTATCAACAATTTGTGGAATCGTTTGTGCTTGTCATTTGCAAACCCTTTTCTAGCACACATAGTTTGACAACGTTATTGTGTTGTGGCCCATGGAGCTGGCATAGATCTAGATGATTTTTCCTTTGGTGTTTCTTAAGAGCCTTCTCAATCCCTCCTGGCCTAGATTCCCTTTGGATGCATCATCGAAATTAGGATTTAGGAGTGGAACTGTAATGTCCCGAAGGTCGATCCCTATTGTAAATCTTGTTTATGAAATGAATTGTAAATATGTTTTATAGGCTGGTGAGCCGAGTTTATATAAGCTAGTGGGCTTATGTGATTGCTAGGCCAGAGAGCCTAAGTGTTGAAGGCCAAGAGCCTGATTTTGTACCTGTATTTATGTGGAACAATAATAAAATATAAACACCTCCACGTGCAGACCAACCACGATGAATGAGTGATGGGGGACTAAGCTTCCACAGAGTGGGCAAGGGTTTAGGGGCTGGAAGGTGGGAATAGGGGCTAAGTGTTGAGCCTAGGGGCTTAAGTCCTTGGGGAATAATATTAAAATATTATTCCAAAAGACATGTGAATATTATGTTTTATCCTAACTTCTTTTTGGAAAGAAAAGCAACTTCCAAATGGAAGGAAGACATGCTGAAGGAATGCATGCAGTTTCATGGGTGACAAGTGTCAACCCCAGCCCATGCAAATAAAACAACTGAGATGAGCCATGATGGGGGTTCTTCCACCATTCGACCCTCGACTGGCTAGGTGTGAACCCGTCCGACCTCTGGAAGAGCCCCGTGCATCTTCTGAACCATACATCTCCTCTGACCCCTGCAAGAGACCTCATGCAATTCTGAAACCGTGGGAAAATTCCGTGTCGATTTCGGGGATAGCCTGTGTTGATTTCTGGAAAGCCAAGATATCCTATGTCTGAACAGATCGAGCCTGTGTGTAGAATATCTATTCCCAAGCCATAACCGTGAGACCATCCTGTCATTGATGAGCCTGTTGGAAAGCCCGTGTCTGTTTTCCTCATTGGCTGTTGTGGCCACACAGTGTTGGATTGTCTGTGGCTTGTTGGCCAGTTTGTACAACGCTCTCTCCAGGTGAGAGAGGTGATTGAAGTTGAATGAACAAGTTGCTTGGCCTTTGAGCAACTCTCTCCAGGTGAGGGAGTTCACAGAGGAAGGAGAGAACTCCTACAAGGAACCCTGTAGCTGCCACAGAGCTTGGAGACTTCCGGTCTGGTCTGTTGCTGAAACCCAAGGCAAGGGAGGTTAGCAGCCGAAGGACTGTCTGGGTGACAGAGAAGGTGTATACTCCTGGGGTGGAACAAGCATGTGGGGAAGGAGAGTCTGTGGGCAGTGAGTATGAGTGGTTCTTGGGAGAGAATTCCTTCCTTGTGACTGTGTGTTTTCCCTGTAACCTCAGCCTAGCCTAGGATTCCTTGCCTTAGGGGTGGAGCTTAGTCCCAGCTCGTGGGTGACCCACTGTTGAGCTTGATGAGCAGTGTGATCTAAGGTTGGGAGGTTCGTGGAAGACCTGCACCTGGTTGGTGGAAGTACCACCATTTCAAGATAAGTACCAGATGATGTTTTAATTACTTTTCTGCATGTATATGTATTTATATTATCATGTATTCTGTTGTGCAAACAATTTAATGTGAAAGCCATTGATTATTTATAATACCAGTAATTATTATGGTTACTCTGAGTTTAATGTGTTTAACCTATTTTAAATGCATGTCATATATATAATTAAGCATGAGATTGTTTTTCCGCGAAGTAGTGCCTGCCCAAATAGTAATGGGGTCTTACAGTTTGGTATCAGAGTGTTACTGTAAGAAAGGGTGTTACAGTTTGGTATCAGAGCGTTATTGCATGAAAGGGTGTTACAGTTTGGTATCAGAGCCAAGGTTTCGACGCTGAGCCTAGATGGACTAGTTGAGTGGTCTTTGGACTGAGTTCGAGGAGAAATTGTGTCTGGAGGACCAATTTCGGACCTTTGAATGCTCCTGAGTGTCAAGGAGTTACTTGAAAGTGTTACCAAGCTCAGGGGGTGTAGCGTTGTTATGAAACTGCAGCAGGGTTGGCATCTAGCCACAGGGAGAGAGAACTCCACACCCGAAGTGTGTGAGCCATAGGATCTGTTCGGGAAAAAGGAGAACCCGTGTGACCTTCAGATATCAAAAACGTGCACAGGGTTTAAAAACTCTTTTGAGTTGCACAGGAACGTGGAAATGGCGATACGTGAAATCCCGAATTCGTAGGCACCGTCCATTGGAGGGAACACGTGGCTGCCGGATGGCGTTTCGGCACCCGAGAAACCAAAAGGGAAGAACCTTGTTTTCGCAAATCGTGAAATAAAGAAACTCGAAATTTCGAAACGATCTACACTGTAGATCGTAAGATAGGAACTTGATCGTTGGATCAAGTGGAGGGGTAGACAGTAATTTTGGGATTTCGGTAAATAGAAGTTCGAGAGGTGTGGATGCACGAACTCCCGAAGCCCGAAACCCCAAAACGTCGAAAGGATCTGCGCCATATATTTGAGAAAAGTCTAATCGTTGGATTTCACTTGGAATGGACGTGGACACATGGGTGTCTACCACGTGCCAGTGGGACAAAAGAAAAGTGAGCATGGTGGGACCCGATGATGTCACCATAGATAACGTGGACCCTCTTAAGTGTGCCACTTGTCACTGTAGATGTGGAGACAGTTGTGCTATGTGGGCTCGGAGGGTAAAGTAAATCGAAATTTCAGGATTCGCAAAGGAGGAGCACGAGAGCTCAACAGTCCAACTCACGAAGTCGGGAGTTGCGAGAGGTGCTAGCACTTAGCCCTAGCCTATGGTTATATGTAGCAGGCGCTAACGAGGAGGGAGCCATACCCGTATCACATCTCGGGTATCAGCGTTTGGAGGAAGAAGAGTCGAGGGTCTTCAACTGGCGAGATCATGAAGTTGTGAAAGGTGCCTTTGGTTACGAGGGTAGGGAGAAAGAGGGAGCTATCACCCGAATGCCAGTATGAGAGTCTCGTGGACCGAGACCCCGAAACCGGAAGTCCCAAAATTTGCAGAGCCAAACAGAGCTCAAAAAACTTAATGGAATCGAAACATTTTTCTTGTTCATGTTGGTTTATGAGTGTTGTAAGTTTCTTGAAGGTTTAAGGGCCTAACAAACTTCAGTTGATTGCACATTGTGTGTGTAGAGTTCAACGAGTGTTAGGTCAACTATGAATTTACGCTTAGTATAGAAATGGAAAAGGTACAGATTGCCTCCAAAACAGAGGACAAAAGGGTAGGAAGGGATGTCAACTTGGGAGTCGAAGGATCAAAAACTAATGGGCACGAAAAAGAGATGGATAAGGAAGGACATATGATGAAACTCATTGAAATATTGCAGAAAGATGCCCAGGCTTGTTGAGCTGATAGTCGAAAGTTCATGAGGATCAGGGATCAACAGGGAGAATTCAACTTAAAAATGTTGAAGAACCTGGAAAGAATAGAAAGAAAGTTGGAGAAGAGGAGTGCCTCAAGAAAGACAGAGAGTTGCAGGACCCCTGAGAGAAGAAGAAGATCGAGGAGTGATAATAGACATCATCGTTTCTCCCCAAATCATTCCAGCGGGGAAGCGCACAGTAGTTCAAGCCCGTCCCCTACTAGAAAACACCGAACATCTGGAAGGGATGAATTGAAAAGAGAGATGAGCAAGACCAAGCCTCCAATGTTCGATGGAGAACATAAGAATGAGGAAGACGTCGAAACATGGTTGCTAGGCATGAGGAAATATTTACAACTGCAGAATTATTCCCCTTATGCAGAAGGAAGAATTGTGATGTATCAACTAAAGGGAAAAGCATCCATGTGGTGGGATCAGTTTGTGCAGGTGCAGCACATCAGAGAGAAAGATATCACTTGGAAAGAGTTCAAGAGGTATTTCGAGAAGAAATACCTAACCAAAAGGTACTATGACAGAAAGATGAAGGAGTTCTTCAAACTCAAGTTGGGCAGCATGGCCATCGATGAATACGAACGAAGGTTTTTGCAACTACTAAAGTATGTTCCATTCATCAAAGATGAGGCTGTCAAGATTCAGAGATATCTAAGTGGACTGCCACCTTCTATTGGTGACAGGATTTAGTATGATGATCCTAAGACTATGGAAGAAACAATAAGAAGGGATAAATGCTTATATGAACAACAAAGAGAAAAGCCTCCTTTTCGGAAGGCTTGGGATGATCAGAAGAAGTTTAGGAAAGACCAGAGGCAGAAGGGAAACAAGCCTCTCTTTTTCAAAAACAGTCCTCAGGGACAACCATCTTTTAGAGAGCCTAGGAAGGCTAAAGTGGGTGAGAAAATGCCTAGACTGCCACCTATGGAGTGTTGGGGCTATAAAGGGAACCATAGGTACAGAGACTTCCCCCACAGAAAAGATAAAGAAAGAACCGTCCACAATGTTCAGCAATCTGAAATAGTGGAGGATATGGGTAGCAGGATGCCAAGGATCTATGCAACCCTAGACAACAACCAAGAAGAATTTCAATCACACATGATTGAAGTTGAAGGTATGATCAACAACCAACCATTTATTATTTTAATTGATTTTGGGGCTAGCCATAATTATGTAGATCCTAGGGTGGTGGAAAGTTTGCATTTATCAAGAAGCAAATATGAAAAGTCTTGGTTAGTGCAGTTGGCTACAAGAACCAAGAGGAAGGTCATTGAGTTGATTAAGTTTTGTTCTGTAGACATGAAAGGACCGAGCACAAAGGTTGAATTGAATATTCTGCCTTTAGGATCTTATGACTGTTTAATTAGAATGGACTTGTTGGACCAACACCATGCCCTCCTGGACTATCGTAACAAGAGGTTTACATGCCTAGATGAGGAGGGGAATTGGAAAATAGTCCAAGGGATTCTTAGAGCTGTGGCTGTTAAAGAAATCTCAGCCATGCAGCTGAAGAAGTGCTACAGAAAAGGCTATCAAATATTTGCAGCCTATGTGGAGGAAGCATCCAGAGATGAAGTCTCAAGGATTGGAGACCATGAGGTACTCACAAAGTTCAAGGACGTATTTCAGGAGGTACCTGGACTACCTCCGAAGAGAGACACCGAATTTTCAATAAATTTGATGTCTGGAGCAGCTCCGGTGTCGAAAGCTCCTTATAGAATGAGTATGCCAGAGCTGAAAGAGTTGCAATTGCAACTTGAAGAGCTTCTAAAGAAGGGGTACATTCTCCCCAGCGTGTCACCTTGGGGTGCCCCAGTCCTATTCTTGAAGAAGAAGGATGGGACGTTGAGGCTGTGCATTGATTTTCGGCAGTTGAACAAGGTAACTGTCAAGAACAAGTATCCTCTGTCGAGGATCAATGATCTTTTTGATCAGCTGAAGGGTGCGAAAATATTTTCGAAGATAGATCTCATATCAGGATATCACCAGGTAATAATAAAGGATGAGGATATCAGCAAGACCACCTTTAGAACAAGGTACGGTCATTACAAGTTCACAGTGGTGCCGTTTGGACTGTCAAACACACCTGTTGTTTTTATGTGCTTGATGAAGGGTGTATTCAAGAACTATTTAGACAAGTTTGTCATAGTCTTCCTGGATGACATCTTGGTGTATTCCAAGTTAGAGGAAGAGCATGAACAACACCTAAGGATGGTGCTGCAAGTGTTGAGAGGACACCAACTGTATGCCAAGTTGAGAAAATGCTCCTTTTATCAAAGGCAGATCCATTACTTGGGGCATATTATTTCATAAGAAGGGATCGCTGTGGATCCTGAGAAGATTGAGGCCATCCGAGAATGGTCAGCGCCAAGGAATGTGACAGAAGTTAGATACTTTATGGGTCTGGCGGGCTATTATAGAAGGTTTATCGCAGGGTTCTCAAAGATAGCTCACCCTATCACTTCCTTGCAAAGGAAGGAGAAAAAGTTTCAGTGGACTGAAGAGTGTGAAGAGAGTTTCCAACGATTGAAGCAGCTGTTAACTAGCACTCCAATCCTGAGAATTGCAAATCCAAATATGGATTTCGTGGTGTGAATAGATGCGTGTAAGGAAGGGTTGGGAGGAGTTCTCAACCAAGATGGATTTGCAATCTGTTACGAGTCCAGGAAATTTAAAGAGCATGAAAAGAATTATGCCACTCACGATTTGGAGCTGGAAGAAATCGTCCACGCTCTGAGGAAATGGAGACATTACCTCATGGTAAGAAGATTTGAATTGAGAACATACCACCATGGTCTGAAATATTTATTTGAGCATCCAACCTTAAACGCTAGACAAAGTAGGTGGTTGGAGTTTCTGTGTGAATACGACTTTGATATCAAGCATATCAAAGGGAAGGAAAACAAGGTGGTTGATGCACTCAACAGAAAGGTGCATGAATTGCATGCTACAACCATTAGCATGTACAGGACGGATATTAAGGATAGATCTTTGGAAGCTACAAGTGTCGATTTGCAGTACAGAGATTTGGTAGAAAAGCTACAGCAGAGTGAAAGGCGACAGAAAAGGGAAGGTTACACCTTGGAAGATGATGGATTACTTTTGTATAAAGACAGAGTGTATATACCCAATGTCCAGGAATTAAAACTTGTGATTCTAAAAGAAATGCATAATGTGACGTATGTTGGACACCCTGGATATCATAAGACTGTGGCAGCAGTCGAAAGCCATTACTTTTGGCTGGGTTTGAAGAGGGAGATCATTGAATACATCGCCAGATGTATGGAATGACAGAACATTAAGGCTGAGCATAGGCACCCAGGAGGGTTACTGCAGCCTTTACCGATTTCGCAATGGAAGTGGGAAGTGGTGACAATTTTTCCCGCATCACCAACGGCCTCAACGACCTCCACAAGTTCTCCACCGATAATGCCTACGTTTAGTCTTCATAATCGCTTGACTTCTCCACCGATCCTGCCTACGTTTCGTCTTCATAATCGTTGTGATCGAATCGTCCATATTTTTCACACGAAGGAGATTTTCTCGGGCAAAATTTCCTTGGATTCCTGGACCATTGCAGCTCATGACAATATTTATTTCCAGGTATGCGAGAGATGACACCAGTCACAATAATACAAACTACAAGCAGCGGCTAATGTAAATCACAGCTTGTATTTAATTATTTAATACGAAAATCGAACTTAGATCAAAATTTTAGGAGCAAACCTTGGCTTAAAAGCATGGTATTACTATGCTGAAATAGAGGGTTTGTCTTTAAAATTAATAAAAAAAAATTGCTAAATTGAATAAAGTAAAGGTTGACTGAAGCTGCTTAGCAGATTTGTTTGTAAGTGCATATTGTTTCGAAAAATAACACCCATTACTGAAGATAGAAGTGTATTTTTCTCAATTAGTGGGTTAGTTGGATCAATAATTTTAATTCATATTAATTGAATAATTTAAAGATAATAATAAATCAAAATATAAAAGTAGATAAAATAGAAAAAAAATATGTAATTAAAATAAAATAAAATATATTTATTAAAATTAATTTATAAAATTGAAATTAAATTTATTTTTAAATAATTATATATCTAATCAAACTATGTTAATTTTAATATATATTAAAAATATAATTAATCAAGTTTCAAATTAAATTAATTTATTTATAAAGATTTTAATTTGATAGTCTAAAACATGTAATCATATTAATATTAGCTAATAAACATAACTCATGACATCCAATTGACTTTTAAAAAAAATATAGTAAGAAGAACACTTTTAAGACTTTAATTTAGTCCATAATTACATTATTGTTCAGGGATATGTCATTACATTTATATTTAAGATAGTTAATTTTTTTTTAACAATTTATGAAAGAATTTTTTTTGTTTGTTTCTCAATAGTAATTTACTTATATTATTGAAATAGAAAATTCATAACAAAATTTTACTCTTGTTGTTGGCATGCCACTGGGAGGACTAGACCAACATCAATGAAGAACACTATCAATCCAAATTGTTTGCTTCAAGTTTTTAATCAAAAACAAAATAACAACCCAATAAACTATAACCAGATGATTGTCTATTCTAGAATTGTCCTTTACTGGATTGCAAACAAAACTATCAAGAAAAGATTGAGAATAGGGCATTTAAGACATATGAGGGAGAGGGGGCCCACGTGACCCCTTTGGGTTGTCCAAAACCTAAAAGGATGTCACGTCGCTATGTTGGATGTCACCTTGGTGAGCTTGCATCCGTGACCCCTTTGTTGGATGGCTTCTTGTTGGAGATTCTTGGACATCAATATCCTCTTCGGTTATTCTAAGGCATTCCTAGAATGATGCTTCAGTGTAAGCAGGGTTCCGTTTTTGATATATACGATATTTTTTTCTCAAAACACCAAGGTTCACCAGTTTGTCGACAAGTTTGTTGGGACACGAGAGACGTGTCGATGAATAATATTTGGGATGCCTTGAAGGAGGGTATTAATGTTTTCAATTGAGCTCTCCAGGTGCCAAAAAGTTGTGTCCTTAGGGCCTAGAGTTTTGTATTGAATTTTTCTCAGCATATTCATGACCATGACCAAATCTCCTTCTACCAACAATTTGTGGAATCGTTTGCGCTTGGCATTTGCAAACCCTTTTCTAGTGCACATAGTTTCACAATGTTATTGTGTTGTGGGCCATGGAGCTGGCATAGATCTAGATGATTTTTCCTTTGGTGTTTCTTAAGAGCCTTCTCAATCCCTCCTGGCCTAGATTCCCTTTGGATGCATCATCGAAATTAGGATTTAGGAGTGGAACTGTAATGTCCCCAAGGCCAAGCCTTATTGTAAATCTTGTTTATGAAATGAATTGTAAATATGTTTTATAGGCTGGTGAGTCAAGTTTATATAAGCTAGTGGGATTATGTGATTGCTAGGCCAAAGAGCCTAAGTGTTGAAGGCCAAGAGCCTGATTTTGTACCTGTATTTATGCAGAACAGTAATAAAATATAAACACCTCCGCATGCAGACCGACCACGATGAATGAGTGATGGGGGACTAAGATTCCACAGAGTGGGCAAGGGTTTAGGGCCTGGAAGGTGGGAAGAGGGGCTAACTATTGAGCATAGGAGCTTAAGTCCTTGGGGGATAATATTAAAATAGTATTCCAAAAGACATGTGAATATTATGTTTCATCCTAATTGCTTTTTGGAAAGACAAGCAACTTCCAAATGGAAGGAACACATGCTGAAGGAATGCATGCAGTTTCATGGGTGACAAGTGTCAACCCGAGTCCATGCAAATAAAACAGTTGAGATGAGCCGTGGTGGGGGTTCCTCCACCATTCAACCCTCGACTGCCTAGGCATGAACCCGTCCGACCTTTGGAACAACCCCGTGCATCTTCTGAGCCGTACGTCTCATCTGACCCCTGTAAGAGACCTCATGCAATTCTGAAACCGTGGGAAATGTTTGTGTCGATTTCGGGGATTGCCTGTGTTGATTTCTGGAAAGCCAAGACATCCTCTGTCTGAACAGATCGAGCCTGTGTGTAGAATCTCTGTTCCCAAGCCATAACTGTGAGACCATCCTGTCATTGTTGAGCCTATTGGAAATCCTGTGTCTGTTTTCCTCGTTGGCTGTTGTGGCCATGCAATGCTGGACTGTGTGTGGCTTGTTGGCCAGTTTGTACAACATTCTCTCCAGGTGAGAAAGGTGATTGAAGTTGGATGAACAGGTTGTTTGGCCTGTGAGCAACTCTCTTCAGGTGAGGGAGTGCGCAGAGGAAGGAGAGAACTCCGGGAATGAACCCTATAGCTGCCACAGAGCTTGGAGACTTCCAGTCCGGTCTCTTGTTGAAACCCAAGGCAAGGGAGGTTACCGACCGAAGGAATGTCTGGGTGATAGAGAAGGTGTATACTCCTAGGGTGGAACAAGCATGTGGGGAAGGAGAGTCTGTGGGCAGTGAGTATGAGTGGTTCCTGGGAGAGAATTCCTTCCTTGTGACTATGTGTTTTCCCTGTAACCTCAGCCTAACCTAGGATTCCTTGCCTTGGGGGTGGACCTTAGTCCCAGCTCACGGGTGACCCACTGCTGAGCTTGATGAGTAGTGTGGTCTAAGGATGGGAGGTTCGTGGAAGGCCTGCACCTGGTTGGTGGAAATACCACCGTTTCAAGATAAGTACTAGATGATGTTTTAATTACTTTTCTGCATCTCTGTGTATTTATATTATTATGTATTCTGTTGTGCAAACGATTTAATGTGAAAGCCATTGATTATTTATAATAGCAGTAATTGTTATGGTTACTCTGAGTTTAATGTGTTTAACCTATTTTAAATGCATGTCATATATATAATTAAGCATGAGATTGTTTTTCCGCGAAGTAGTGCCTGCCTGGACAGTAATGGGGTGTTACAATTTGGTATCAGAGCGTTACTGTAAGAAAGGGTGTTACAGTTTGGTATCAGAGCGTTACTGTAATAAAGGGTGTTACAGTTTGGTATCAGAGCCAAGGTTTCGATGTTGAGCTTAGATGGGCCAGTTGAGTGGTCTTTGGACCGAGGGTTCAAGGAGAAATTGTGTCTGCAGGACCAATTTCAGACCTTTGAATGCTCCTGAGTGTCAAGGAGTTACTTGACAGTGTTACCAAGCTCAGGGGGTGTAGCGTTGTTATGAAACTACAACTGGGTTGGCATCTAGCCACAGGGAGAGAAGACTCCACACTCGAAGTGTGGGAGCCATAGGATCTGTTCGGGAAAAAGGAGAACCCTTGTGACCGTCAGATATGGAAAATGTGCACAGGGTTTACAAACCCTTTTGAGTTACACAGGAACGTGGAAATCACGATACGTGAAATCCTGAATTCGTTGGGATCGTCCATTGGAGGGAACACGTCGCTGCCGGACGGCGTTTCGGCACCTGAGAAACCAAAAGGGCAGAGCCTTGTTTTCGCAAATCGTGAAATTGCGAAACTCAAAATTTCAAAACGATCTACACCGTAGATCGTAAGATAGGAACTTGATCATTGGATCAAGTGGAGGGGTAGATAGTAATTTTGGGATTTCGGTAAATAGAAGTTCGAGAGGTGTGGATGCACGAACTCTCGATGCCCGAAACCCCGAAACGCCAAAAGGATCTGCACCGTAGATTTGAGAAAGGTCTAATCGTTGGATTTCACTTGGAATGGATGTGGACACATGGGTGTCTACCACGTGCCAGTGGGACAAAAGAAAAGTGAGCATGGTGGGACCTGATGATGTCACCATAGATAACGTGGACCCTCTTGAGGGTGCCACTTGCCACTGTAGATGTGGAGACAGTTGTGCTATGTGGTCCCGGAGGGTAAAGTAAATCGAGATTTCAGGATTCGCAAAGGAGGAGCACGAGGGCTCAACACTCCAACTCGCGAAGTCTGGAGTTGTGAGAGGTGCTAGCACTTAGCCCTAGCCTATGGTTATATGTAGCATGCGCTAACGAGGAGGGAGCCATACTAGTATCGCATCTCGGGTATCAACGTTTCGAGGAATAAGAGTCGATTGTCTTCAACTCGCGAGATCATGAAGTTGTGAAAGGTGCCTTTTCTTACGAGGGTAGGGAGAAAGAGGGAGCTATCACCTGAAAGCGAGTATGAGAGTCTCATGCACCGAGACCCTGAAACCAGAAGTCCCAAAATTTGCAGAGCCAAACAGAGCTCAAAAAACTTAATGGAATCGAAACATTTTTCTTGTTCATGTTGGTTTATGAGTGTTGTAATTTTCTTGAAGGTTTAAGGGGCTAACAAACTTCGGTTGATTGCACATTGTGTGTGTAGAGTTCATTGAGTGTTAGGTCAACTGTGAATCTACGCTGAGTATAGAAATGGAAAAGGTACAGATTGCCTCTGAAACAGAGGACAAAAGGGTAGGAAGGGATGTCAACTTGGGAGTCGAAGGATCAAACTCTAATGGGCACGAAAAAGACATGGATAAGGAAGGACATATGATGAAACTCATTGAAAGATTGCAGAAAGATGCCCAGGCTCATCGATCTGATAGCCAAAAGTTCGTGAGGGTCAGGGATCAACAAGGAGAATTCAACTTAAAAATGTTGAAGAACCTGGAAAGAATAGAAAGGAAGTTGGAGAAGAGGAGTGGCTCAAGAAAGACAGAGAGTTCCAAGACCCTTGAGAGAAGAAGAAGATCGAGGATTGATAATAGACATCATCGTTTCTCCCCAAATCATTCCAGCAGGGAAGCGCACAGTAGTTCAAGCCCGTCCCCTACTAGAAAACACTGAACATCTGGAAGGGATGAATTGAAAGGAGAGATGAACAAGACCAAGCCTCCAACGTTCGATGGAGAACATAAGAAGGAGGAAGATGTCGAAACATGGTTGCTAGGCATGAGGAAATATTTACAATTGCAGAACTATTCCCCTCATGCAGAAGGAAGAATTGCAATGTATCAACTAAAGGGGAAAGCATCCATGTGGTGGGATCAGTTTGTGAAGGTGCAGCACATCAGAGAGAAAGATATCACTTGGAAAGAGTTCAAGAGGTATTTCGAGAAGAAATACCTAACCAAAAGGTACTATGACAGAAAGATGAAGGATTTCTTTGAACTCAAGTTGGGCAGCATGACCATCGATGAATACGAACAGAGGTTTTTGGAACTACTAAAGTATGTTCCATTCATCAAAGATGAGGCTGTCAAGATTCAAAGATATCTGAGTGGACTTCCACCTTCTATTGGTGATAGGATTTAGTATGATGATCCTAAGACTATGGAAGAAACAATAAGAAGGGATAAATGCTTATATGAACAACAAAGAGAAAAGCCTCCTTTTTGGAAGGCTTGAGATGATCAGAAGAAGTTCAGGAAAGAGCAGAGGCAGAAGGGAAACAAGCCTCTCTTTTTCAAAAACAGTCCTCAGGGACAACCATCTTTTAGAGAGCCCAGGAAGGCTGAAGTGGGTGAGCAAATGCCCAGACCACCACCTATGGAGTTTTGGGGACATAAAGGGAACCATAGGTACAGGGACTTCCCCCACAAAAAAGATAAAGCAAGAATCATCCACAATGTTCAACAAGCCGAAACAGTGGAGGATATGGGCAGCAGGATGCCAACGATCTATGCAACCCTAGAAAACAAACAAGAAGAATTTCAATCGCACATGATTGAAGTGGAAGGTATGATCAACAACCAACCGTTTGTTATTTTAATTGATTATGGGGCTAGCCATAGTTATGTAGATCCTAGGGTGGTGGAAAGTTTGCATTTATCAATAAGTAAACATGAAAAGTCTTGGTTAGTGCAGTTGGCTACAGGAACCAAGAGGAAGGTCACTAAGTTGATTAAGTCTTGTTCTATAGACATGAAAGGACTGAGCACGAAGGTTGAATTGAATATTCTTCCTTTAGGTTCTTATGACTGTTTAATTGGAATGGATTGGTTGGACCAACACCATGCCCTCCTGGACTGTCGTAACAAGAGGTTTACATGCCTAGATGGGAAGGGGAATCGGAAAATAGTCCAAGGGATTCTTAGAGCTGTGGCTGTTAGAGAAATCTCAGCCATGCAGCTGAAGAAGTGCTATAGAAAAGGCTGCCAAATATTTGCAGCCCATGTGGAGGAAGCATCCAGAGATGAAGTCTCAAGGATTGGAGACCATGAGGTACTCACAGAGTTCAAGGACGTATTTCAGGAGGTACCTGGACTACCTCCGAAGAGAGACATCGACTTTTCTATAAATTTGATGCCTGGAGCAGCTCCGGTGTTGAAATCTCCTTATAGAATGAGTACGCCAGAGATGAAAGAGTTGCAATTGCAACTCGAAGATCTTCTGAAGAAGGGGTACATTTTCCCTAGCGTGTCACCTTGGGGTGCCCCAGTCCTATTCATGAAGAAGAAGGATGGGACGTTGAGGCTGTGCATTGATTTTCGACAGTTGAACAAGGTAACTGTCAAGAACAAGTATCCTCTGCCGAGGATTGATGATCTTTTCGATTAGCTAAAGGGTGCAAAAATATTTTCGAAGATAGATCTCAGATCAGGATATCACCAAGTAAGAATAAAGGATGAGGATATCAGCAAGACCACCTTTAGAACAAGGTACAGTCATTACAAGTTCACAGTGGTGCCATTTGGACTGTTAAACACACCTGTTGTTTTTATGTGCTTGATGAATGGTGTATTTAGGAACTATTTAGACAAGTTTTCCATAGTCTTCCTAAATGACATCTTGGTGTATTCCAAGTTAGAGGAAGAGCATGAACAACACCTAAGGATGGTGCTGCAAGTGTTGAGAGGACACCAACTATATGCCAAGTTGAGAAAATGCTCATTTTATCAAAGGAAGTTCCATTAATTGGGGCATATTATTTCAGAAGAAGGGATCGTTGTGGATCCTGAGAAGGTTGAGGCCGTCCGAGAATGGTCAGTGCCAAGGAATGTGACAGAAGTTAGATCCTTTATGGGTCTGGCAGGCTATTATAGAAGGTTTATCGCAAGGTTCTCAAAGATAGCTCACCCTATCACTTCCTTGCAAAGGAAGGAGAAAAATTTTCAGTGGACTGAAGAGTGTGAAGAGAGTTTCTAGCGATTGAAGCAGTTGTTAACCAGCACTCCAATCCTGAGAATTGCAAATCAAAATATGGATTTCGTGGTGTGCACAGATGTGTGTAAGGAAGGGTTGGGAGGAGTTCTCAGCCAAGATGGATTTGTAATCTGTTATGAGTCGAGGAAATTGAAAGTTCATGAAAAGAATTATGCCACTAACGATTTAGAGATGGAAGCAATCGTCCACGCTCTGAGGAAACAGAGACATTACCTCATGGGAAGAAGATTTGAATTGAGAACAGACCACCACGGCTTGAAATATTTGTTTGAGCATCCAACCTTAAACGCTAGACAAAGCAGGTGGTTGGAGTTTCTGTGTGAGTATGACTTTGATATCAAGCATATCAAAGGGAAGGAAAACAAGGTGGCTGATGCACTCAGCAGAAAGGTGCATGAATTGCATGCTACATCCATTAACACGTATAGGACGGATATTAAGGATAGAATTTTGGAAGCTGCAAGTGCCGATTTGCATTACAGAGATTTGGTAGCAAAGCTACAACAGAGTGAAAGGCCACAGAAAAGGGAAAGTTACACCTTGGAAGCTGATGGATTACTTCTGTATAAAAACAAAGTGTATATACCCAATGTCTAGGAATTAAAACTTGTGATTCTAAAAGAAATGCATAATGTGGCGTATGTTGGACACCGTGGATATCAGAAGACTGTGGCAGCAGTCGAAAGCCATTACTTTTGGCTGGGCTTGAAGAGGTAGATCGTTGAATACATCGCCAGATGTATGGAATGCCAGAACGTTAAGGCTGAGCATAGGCACCCAGCAGGGTTACTGCAGCCTTTACCCATTCCGGAATGGAAGTGGGAAGTGGTGACCATGGATTTTATTACAGGATTGCCCAGAACGAGAAAGCAACATGATTCGATCATGGTGGTGGTGGAAAAGATTACAAAAGATGCCCATTTTATTCCACTAAAAACCACCCACAAGGCAACAGATGTTACTGAAATCTTCTTAAAAGAAGTGGCATGCTTGCACGGAATTCTTAAAACGATTGTGTCGGATAGGGACCCAAAATTCACCTTGAATTTTTGGAAAGGACTGTTCAAAGGATTCAGAACGAATCTAAATTTTAGTATAGCGTATCATCCCGAGTCTAATGGACCGACAAAGGGTGAAGAGAGTAATCGAGGACATGTTGAGAATGTATGTGATGGACAAACCAACAAGATGGGAAGACTACCTGCATTTGGTAGAATTCACCTACAATAATGGGTATCATGCATCGTTGAAGATGAGCCCATTTGAAGCACTTTATGGAAGAAAGTGCAACACTCCAGTAAGTTGGGATAATCCAGCTAACAGAGCAGTAGTTGGGAGAGAGTTTCTCAAAGAGATGGAAGACCAAATGATAAGAATTAAATAGAATTTGAAAGCTGCCCAGGATAGGCAAAAAAGTTATGCTGATAAGAACAGAACCCACAGAGAATTCAAAGTGGGTGATCATGTTTTCTTGAAAGTGAAAACTAATAGGAGTTCCCTGAAGCTGGGAAGTTGCACTAAGTTGGAAGCAAGATACTGTGGGCCTTTTGAAATCCTGGAAAGGATTGGGCCAGTTGCATACATGCTTGCATTACCTGCATCTATGACTCTACATAATGTGTTTCATGTTTCATTGCTTAAGAAATATATACCTGATTCTAATCATGTTATCGATTGGAATGTGATTCAGGTGGAACCAGAAGGTGTCTTGCAAGTGCATCCTATTCGCATATTGGACAGGAAAAGCAAACATCTCCGGAATCGAGCCATAGAGCTTGTAAAGATCCAGTGGACCTAGTACGGTCCTGAGGACGCGACATGGGAGCATGAAGATGTTATGCGGGCAGAGTACCTGCATTTTTTTGAAGATTTTGAAAAGCTTGAAGATGCAGTGTAAAGTTGCACTGAGGACAGTGCAGAAATAGGGGGGGGGGGGATTTTAATGTCCCCAAGGCCGAGCCCTATTGTAAATATTGTTTATGAAATGAATTGTAAATATGTTTTATAGGCTGGTGAGCCGAGTTTATATAAGCTAGTGGGATTATGTGATTGTTATCCCAGAGAGCCTAATTGTTGAAGGATAAGAGCCTGATTTTGTACCTGTATTTATGCAGAATAGTAATAAAATATAAACACCACCGCATGCAGACCGACCACGATGAATGAGTGATGGGGGAATAAGCTTCCACAGAGTGGGAAAGGGTTTAGGGGCTGGAAGGTGGGAAGAGGGGCTAAGTGTTGAGCCTAGGGGCTTAAGTCCTTGGGGAATAATATTAAAATATTATTCCAAAAGACATGTGAATATTATGTTTTGTCCTAAGTTATTTTTGGAAAGACAAGAAACTTCCAAATGGAAGGAACGCATGTTGAAGGAATGCATGCAGTTTCATGGGTGACAAGTGTCAACCCGAGTCCATGCAAATAAAACAGGTGAGATGAGTCGTGGTGGGGGTTCCTCCACCATTCGACCCTCGACTACCTGGGCGTGAACCCATCCGACCTATGGAAGAGCCCCATGCATATTCTGAACCGTATGTCCCGTCCGACCCCTGCAAGAGACCTCATGCAATTCTGAAACCGTGGGAAAAGTCTGTGTCGATTTCGGGGAGAGCCTGTGTTGATTTCTGGAAAGCCGAGACATCCTCTTTTTGAACAGATCAAGCATGTGTCTAGAATCTCTATTCCCAAGCCATAACCGTGAGACCATCCTGTCATTACTGAGCCTGTTGGAAAGTTTGTGTCTGTTTTCCCTGTTGGCTGTTGTGGCCACGCAGTGCTGGACTGCGTGTGGCTTGTTGGCCAATTCGTACAACACTCTCTCCAGGTGAGAGAGGTGATTGAAGTTGGATGAACAGGTTGCTTGGCCTGTGAGCGACTCTCTCTAGGTGAAGGAGTAAGCAGAGGAAGGAGAGAACTCCTGGAAGGAACCCTGTAGCCGCCATAGAGCTCGGAGACTTCTCCTCCATTCTGTTGCTGAAACCCAAGGCAAGGGAGGTTAACAACTAAAGGATTGTTTAGGTGATAGAGAAGGTGTATACTCCTGGGGTGGAACAAGCATGTGGGGAAGGAGAGTCTGTGGGTAGTGAGTATGAGTGGTTCCTGGGAGAGAATTGCTTCCTTGTGACTGTGTGTTTTCCCTCTAACCTCATCCTAGCCTAGGATTCCTTGCCTTTGGGGTGGAGCTTAGTCCCAGCTCGGGGGTGACTCACTGCTGAGCTTGATGAGCAGTGTGGTCTAAGGCTGGGAGGTTCGTGGAAGGCCTGCACTTGGTTGGTGGAAATACCATTGTTTCAAGATAAGTACCAGATGTTGTTTTAATTACTTTTCTGCATGTCTGTGTATTTATATTATCATGTATTCTGCTGTGCAAATGATTTAATGTGAAAGGAATTGATTATTTATAATAGCAATAATTCTTATGGTTACTCTGAGTTTAATGTGTTTAACTTGTTCTAAATTCATGTCATATATATAATTAAGCATGAGATTATTTTTTCGTGAAGTAGCGTTTTCCCGAACAGTAATGGGGTGTTACAGTTTGGTATCAGAGCGTTACTATAAGAAAGGGTGTTATAGTTTGGTATCAGAGCGTTATTGTAAGAAAGGGTGTTATAGGAATGAACTGATTAAGAGACTCAATACAATAAAAACAGAGATATGAATAATAACACAAATATCCCGTGAACAATATCTTTTATTAAATAATGAAATAGGTTGAAACTGTAAAACTGTAGAACTAAAACACTTGCTCGAATGGTGGTAGCTATCTCTGAGAAGAGATGTGGCTGTTATGCACATTTGTCTGAGAAGAATGGATTACAATGAGGCTCCATAGGGACTTTTGATATTACTCATGAATGCCAAAACCCTAGACATCCAAAAACCTAACCTTAGAAGGTGAAACGACAAATGTTATGTGGGCCCTATGGGTAAGTTGGTGTAATTTGGTACCTCAACTTCTGATGGTCGTATATTTTTCATACGACGTTCATTTTGGACGAGTGATAACCTGTTTGAAAGTTATTTCAGAGAACTAAACATTCTGCCATCAAACTCTAAATTTCTATACAGTTTGATTGTGGCGAGAAAAAAAAACAATGTTTAAGGCCCCAAAATGGCCCTGGAAGTACAACAAGTTGTACTGACATGAAAAAATACAAAATAAGCTGGTTGGATTAAGTGGGAGGCCACCTGTATCACCTGGAGGATTTGTGGGGCTCCATACAACTCCAGAAGTGTAGAACCCACAATTAGAAAGTAGTACAAAAGAACATGTTGAACAAAAAATAGACACAAGGAGCCAGTTGGAATAGGTGGGTGGCCACCGATATTCACCTAGATCAATCATCCCCCCTTAGGAAGAAATGGTCTCCATTGCGTTGAGTTCCCCATTAGGTGAGAAAACTTATACTAGATTTGGCCTCGGGTGAGCCACTTCCCTTGGTGTAGGAGTTGCCCTGCCTTGACAATCCAATAAAGTTGGATCCGCTGCTGGAAAGTGCCCTTGACTCGTGTTTCCACTATCTGATTAGTGGATGCTTGTTCCATGCAATCATGGTTGAGCTTTGTTGGTGTCAATTGTTCTGCGATCTCAGAGCTGTCCAATAATGGTGGAAAATATGGTTGAAGGAGGTCCACATTGAATACTAGATGCAGACCAAGGAAGGGTGGAGTGTTGAGCTCAAAAGTGTTGCTACCCACAACCTTGGTGATAGTGTAAGACCCATAACGAAGTGGACAAAGCTTCCGATGGGGTTCGCTGAGACGCTCCTTCTGCAAATGTATCCAGACTTTATCGCCAAACTAAAACTGGTGTGGTACCCTGTGTTGATCATGGTGCTTCTTTTACTTAGCATTGGATTTTTGCAAAATCTCCTAGACATGTTGGCAGATGTGCTAAATCTTCTCAGTGAATTTGGTAGATTTTTTGATCATAGACTGATCAGGGGAAGATTCTTCCTGTGCAATGGCAAGAGGAAGTGCAACATCAATGGTTCCCAAGGGTTGGAATCCCAGACCCACTTGAAATGGGATATGGCCATCCGAACTATGGAGAGCCTTGTTGTAACTGTGTTGGACATATGGGAGACTCTCGACCCATGTACGTGGATGCTTAGAATTGTACATGCGTAGGATGTGCACAATAATCCGATTGATGAATTATGTTTGTCCATCGGTTTGGGGGTGGAACGTAGTGGATTTTGTGAGCTTGATGTCCAACAGAGACTAGAGAATCGACCAAAAGGTGTTGAGGAACCTGTTGTCTCGATCAGAGATGATGGGATGATGGTCTGTGGTATCCCAAAGTGGACCCACACTCGTTCGAAGAATAGCTTGGAAGTATCTGTCGCTATGACATTCTTCTTACAGGTTGTGAGTATGGCCATCCTCGAAAACCGATCAACGAACACAAACACGCAATCATTTCCTTGCTTGGTGGATGGAAAGCGAGACATGTAATACATTGAGATGGATTCCCAAGGCTTCATGGGAATAGGAAGAGGGGTGTATAAGAATTGTTTCTTGATGGCTGGCTTGGAAATGGCACAAGAAGTGCAAGATATGATATACTTGTTGATGTCCTGTTGAAGTTTTGGCTAATAAGAATGTTTCTAAAGAACGACCACAATTTTCTCTATGGCAAAATTTTGTGGATGTCTAGGGTTTTGGTATTCAAGAGTAATATGAAAAGGGACTTTGGAGCCTCATTGTATCCCATTCTGCTCAGACGGATGCGCGTAGCAGCCACATCTCTTCTCATAGATAACTACCACCATTCGAGCAAGCTTCAATTCTGTAATTTTATAGTTTCAGTCTATTTCATTATTTAATAGAAGATATTGTTCATTGGATATTTGTGTTATTCTTCCTATCTCTTTGTTTATTGTATTCAATCTGTTAATCAGTTCATTTCGCTCCTAAATCCAGATCAAAACCAGTTAGATCTGGGTGATAACATTTAAATTTCTAAAAATATATCAAATCTAAATCAAACAAGGTTGAAAATATCCTTTTCTGTTACCAGCTAGATTTGTATCCATTCACTTCTTAGTGGAACTTATTCATATCCATTCACTTGAGTGGAAGTTGATGGCTACACTAAACTTGATTAGGAGACCTGTTTCTCACTGGGTACCATTTCCAACTCTTTGTTCTGATTTTCAATGCCGGTTCTGTTCTTATTACCTTCTTAACATTACATTTATACTGTACTAATAATTTTGTACATTACTTAGTACATTATTAATCAATCTCATATGCATATAAATTTGATCCAGGTGGATATCGATGGCCACCCACCTTTTCCAAATGGCTCAAAACAGTTTATTGGCCATTTTGGCAATTTACTATTTTTAGCAGGTTTTAACTTCTGGGGCCATTTTGAGGGTCCAAATGAAGGTTTTTCGAGATCGAGGTTCTCAATGATAGCCAAAGGCATGATTGAGCCCCCAAAATGAATCTCCTTGACAATACCTTTCCAACGAGCTATCACACGCCTAAAACAGAGATCGTATGCAAAAGTTACGACCCCGGGAAGTCGATGTACTCACTTACCCAAACGGGGCCCACATGACTTTTGGCGCTTCATCTCCTAGGGTTAGGTTTTTGGATGTCTAGGACTTTTGGGATTCCCGATTATTGTAAAAAGGCCTCCAGAGCCTCATTCTAACCTTCTTCTTATGAATGCGAGTAGCCGTCACATCTCTTCTCAGAGATAAGCTGCCACCATTCTAGCGAGTCTTTCACTCTGTATTTTTACAGTCTCTGATTATTTCTATGTTTATGGTTGCGTCTCTG
>ML806475.1:143971-159104 GCA_009831015.1 Picea engelmannii
ATAAGGTATGTCCATGATTCTTACCTCTTAGTAAATTCAATATTTAAAACTTAAGGAAATCGTCCTATTCTGTCCTGTTTTGTTCTAGATCCAGGTGGATCTAGGGAGATCGGTTCGTGTCCGCACTTACGGATTTATCCAATAACAGTCTGAAATTTTTGGGATTTGTGACCCATTCCTCTTTTGGGATGAGGGTGAGAAAGCTGGCATTGAGAGCTGGTAGGACTTGGACTGATGCTCTCAATTCCTCTACTACCTCCCAAACTTCTTCCCTAACCAGGTCCCAACAGTGGTGGAAAAAATCAGTGGTAAACCCATCCGGGCCTAGGGATTTTCCTGGGGGCATAGCTTTTACTGCTTGGTCGACTTCCTCTTGGGTGATGGGCCGCATTAGGGTTGCGTTTTGTTCTGGAGTTACCAGAGAGGGTATGTGTCTGGTGACCCTTTGGATGGTTGTCGTTTTGTCCTCCCTGGTTTCCGTTAGAAGGTCACGGTAGTAGTTGGTCAACTCTACCTCTATTTGAGAATGTTCTATGATTGGATTGCCCTGGCTATCCTCTAAGTGGGTTATTTTGTTGATGTGGTGGTGGTGCACCATTGCTTTGTGGAAGAATTTTTTGTTCTTTTCCCCTTCTTTGAGCCATTGTACCCTGGATTTTTGTTTCCACAAGATTTCCCCTTGCCTTCTTCTCTCTTCTAATTGTGCTTGAAGCTCCTCCTCCTCTTTCATTAGTTCAGTAGTCTGGGTTTCTGAGATGAAATTTTTTTGTATCTCCAGAAGTTTATTCTCTATGTCCTGTATGCTTTGGAGTATGTTTCCAAAGGTGTTCTTGTTCCAGTGTTTCAGTGACTGCTTGAAATTTTTGAGGTGTTGCTGGAATTTATACATGCTAGTTCCATGATCTATTTCTTCCTGTGCCCACCAGGATTTTGTTAGCTGATGGAAATCCGGGTGTGAGAGCCAGAATTTCTCGAAACGGAAGGGTTTGTATTTGGGTGTTGCCCCTGTTTCTATATTAAAGACAAGAGGCCAGGGATTCGACACGGATTTTGGGAGAATAAGACTTTCCATATAAGGGCCTTCTTCCATTAATTCCTCAGCCACTAGGAAGCGGTCCAGACGACAAGCAATGTGTTGGTTTCCCAATCTACGATTGGACCAGGTGAAGGTGCCATTGCTATTTTCTATGTCTACTAGCTTTAGATGATCAATGAGGGTTTTGAACTTACCACTTTCTTGCTCGAGTCTCTTGTTGCCTCCTATTTTTTCCTCCAATGACAGGATCGTGTTGAAGTCACCTCCTAAGATCTAGTTATGTCTTGTCACCAGAGTTTTGATTAGGGCTAGCCGCTCCATGAGTTTATCTTTCTCCTGTTGGCTTCGGGGGCCGTAAACATTTGTAATAGTCCCTTCCTGATTCGAGCCTGTGACCTCGAAGTGGGTCGTTATTGTACCTATAGTTGAGAAGGATTTTCTTAAAGTGATGTTGCCTGGGTTCCAGAGGATAGCTAGACCCCCTGAGGCTCCTGTGGAGTTTGTTATCATGGAGTCACATCCTCTCCAGATACGCTGGAAGATGGTTTCAGCTTCTGCCCCCGCACATTTGGTTTCATGTAACATTAGGATATCTGGGTTTTCTGCTTTGATGCAGTCTCAGAGGATCCTTTGTTTGGATTGACCATTGAGTCCTATAATGTTCCAGGTAATGATATTCATCATTATGAGGGTGGTTTTGGGTGGAGTTATCCCTCCGAGAGCTTTTGGATCTTCCCTGAGTTTATCATAAGGTTACTCGCCTCCTTGATAAGGTTGCACTGTTTCTCACAGAGTATTCTTTTCGAGCCTGAACCTAAGTTCGTGGCTATACCCAGGCGTGTTGCGGACCCTGCTAAGGAGTTAAGAAATATTTTGTGTACCTTGCGTAGTTGTTCTTCAAGAAGGGTATGCAGATCCTTTTGATTTAGGGCCTCCTCGAGCTTTTCTAGATCTATGCCTGCTAGATCTCTATCGTCCAGCTGCATTGGGGTGTCTCCGTTCCCGTATCCCCTTTCTTCTGTGTATATTTCACGATTTGGGCGAGGGGGGGAGGGTTTTGGGTCTCCCCTTAGGCCTGTTGCGATTCCTTGTGCGGATCTTGGATTTCCTCATCTTCTGGTAGCTGGTTCAGAATCTCATAGGAGTTTTTGGTCGAGATCTTTTGACTGGGATCTGGGGCCTGCTTCCTTGGAGGGTTTTTCTTTTTGTCTGTGACCGTGGTGAAGCCATCTTTCTGTATGGTATCATTTTCTTCGATAGCTTGTTTATTCAGAGGGCAGTCTCTGAAGAGGTGACCATGTTCATGACATCTTCTGCAATCAAAAGGGATGTGTTCATAGTCCAGTGTTTGTTGCCAGTCCTCATCCTGGTATTCTAGAGTTACAGCTCCTGGTAGGACCTTAGAAATATTCATATAGACATATATCCTGGCGTATGAAGTGTATTTCCTCTTCTTTGTGGCTTTTGATGCTTTGACATATTGACCCACTGTATTTCCTATGCCCATGAGAATCTCCTCCAGCCAGAACTCTTGCGGTAGGGAGTAAAGGCGAATCCATACAGGAGCCATCATGAAATCCTCCTTGTCTGGGATGAATCTTTCAGTCTAGAATCACAAGAATAACCCTGTTGAGTTATAAAAGTACGACGCGTTCTCAAATATCCTGTCTCTGTCTTCTAGGTTGTATAGGATGATTGTGAAGAAGCCTTTGGAGCTGAGTTTGACCTCATAGTCTCCTTTGGGGTTCCACCAGTGTTTTATCCATTTGTTTAGATCCCTTTCGGATGGCCACATGCCCAGAAACTTGCCGATGAGGGCATGTTCTCTCATGAATTGGGTGTGTTCCCCTACTCTTGTTGATCTTATGAGGTATCTCGGTGTTTTGTCCATTTGTGGAATGCATTTTCCTAGCTCCCACCCTCGAGGTGCTTTTGGATGGGACATGCTAGCTTCCATCTCCATCTCCTTCCTGAGACCTTGTTCTCTGGCCAGAAGCCGGTCGTGTAGCTGCAAGGGCGGCTCGAACGAGGGGCGTTTTGCTCTGGTGCCTGAATTGTCATTGGCGGTAATGTTGTTGTACAAGGGGGGTTTCCCCCCCTCTTTTGTACCCATTCTGGCATATCAATAAAGGGCAGTTGATGTCCGTTCGCCGCTGGTGGTTCGATGTGCCATGGTTTGCAACTATCCTGCAGCAATCCGTGCCGAACCAAAACTAGGGTTTCGACCGACTCTCTCTTGGAACCTCACCGTCCAGTTTGACAAGATAGGATACAAGAGTTTTAATAATAATATAATATTACTTTATTAGTAATATATTAATATATTACTTTATTGTATTTATACATTATTAAATATTAATAGTAAATAATTAATCAATACATTAATAAAATGTCTAAATTAAAGTATCAATAGATTAAATATATTGTAATGTATTAATATAACATGTTACTAATAGAATACATGAATTAAAAATTAATATATTATTAATGTAGATATACATTAATAATGTATTACATTAATATATTAATAGAATATATACATTAATAAAGCATTTATGCATTAAAAAAGTATTTAAATATTGGAAATTACATTAAAGTGTTACATTATATTACACTAAAGTATTAATACAAAAAATAAAATATTTATACAATCATAAAGTAATACATTTTAAGGTGATGATACATTAATAAAGTAATGATACATCGATATGTAATATGTAATAATATATAGGCACATTAATACATTATAATAATGTATTATCTAGTAATTATAATCTTTAAATATATTATAATTAATATATTTATATATTATTAATTAATATGGTAATATATCAATCAAGTATTTATAATTATTATATAATACATTAATAAAGTATTAATACAATAATAAAATAATACTTTATTAATATATTATTAAAGTGTAATACAAATCCATGGTATAGTTAAGAGTGATAGTCTATGCTGGACCATGAGTATGGTTAACTATGATAAACAATGATTCCATGATGGACCATGATTGTGACTATGGTTGACCATGAGAGTGGTTGACTATGTTTGACTCTAATCATGGTTGATATGGTAGACTATGCTTGACCATGACCATAACCATGGGTATGGCTCACCACAAATGACCGTGCCCATGACTATGTGTGTTGTACTATATATATATATATATTGTTATATTGATATTTGAAATGTTCGTCACAATGTGATGTAGAGAGATATTTCGTTGCATTTTGACAACCAAATTTTTTTATGACAATGGCATTATATATATATATATATATATATATATATATATATATATATAGGGAAATGTTCGTGACATTGCAACATTGAGAAATGTTCATGACATTGCAACGTTGGGAATTGTTTGTAACAATGTGACTTTGGGAAATGTTCGTCACAATCTGACGTTGGAAAATGTTCGTAACAATGAGACCCTCGAAAATGTTCGTCACAATGCGACATTGTGAAATGTTCATCACATTGTAACAATGGGAAATGTTCATCACAATGCGACGTTGGGAAATGTTCGTCAAAATGCCACATTGGGAAAATTTTCATCAAAATGCAACATTGGGAAATGATCGATACATTGCAACATTGCAAAATGTTTGTCACAATAAGTCTTTGGGAAATTTTCGTCGCATGTGACGTTGGAAAATATTTGTGACAATGAGACACTGAGAAATGTTTGTCGCAATGCAACAATGTGAAATGTTTGTCACATTGCGACAGTGAGAAATGTTCAGGACATTGCAACATTAAGAAATGTTCATGACATTGCAACATTGGGAATTGTTTGTCACAATGTGACTTTGGGAAATGTTCATCACAATGTGATGTTGCAAAATGTTCGTCACAATCAGACACTGGAAAATGTTTGTCAGAATGCGACATTGTGATATGTTTGTCACATTGCGATAGTGGGAAATGTTCATCATAGTGCGACGTTGGGAAATGTTCGTCAAAATGCGACGTTGGGAAAATGTTCATCGCAATGAGACATTTGGAAATGATCGACACTGGAAAATGCTTGTCACAATTTGACGTTGGGAAATCTTCATTATAATGTGATGTCGGGAAACACATGAGACACTGTAGAATCATCTTTTGATTTTTTTATGTTGGTAAATGGTCATCACAATGCGACGTCGAGAAATTTTCATCACATTGCGACATTGGGAAATGTTAATCACATCGCAATGTTGGGAAATGTTCGTCGCAATGCAATGTTTTGAATCATCTTTTACTTTGTAGACAATTATTTATACTTGTCCTAAGGACCTAAGGACATTGTCAATAACAAATCATCTTCAACTTTGCAGATAATGAATTATACTTGTGATAAGAACATTGATAAAAAATCATTGAATAATTTATACATGTATTGTAGACCTTGATAACAAATATACTTCATATATATGTTGTAGATGATGATTTATATTTGTTCTAAAAAAATTGATAGAAAATCAACTTTAAATTTTAGAAATTCATAACAAATATCTTAATGAAATTAAAAAATGTATTTTCAAATTTAGAAAAGTTTGTGCATTACAATTTTATTCAACAACTATATAAAGAATATAAAGTATTCCTCATGTTTGACGATCTCATATAAAGCCCAACTAAATTTTGAAAATTGTATGTTGTCTATAGTTCTGGTTGTGAAAAATATAACAATGATTAAGTGTAGTATGTATAATCAAAACAACATGAATAAGCATGAAAAGTAAAATATTAAATAAAATATTGATAATGACCTTCCCAAATAATAACTGAAAAAACATTGTTTAATATTTACATTTTTGTATAACCAAACTTTTGATGATTATAAATATTGTATACAAAATAAAAAATCCCCAAAGAAAATCTATTTTTTAGAATTGCTATTAAATTTTGTATTGAGAATATATCCATAAAATACATGGTAAAAATATAAATAGAGTTCAACTTTTAAATGGATTTGATACAAATGAAAGGGAAAATGGCCAATCTAAAGATCCAATTTAAATTAGAGTTTAACTATATTTAAATTAGTCTTTAATCTATACTTAAACTATAGTGAAACCCTAATTTAATGTTTAGATATATCTATAAATAAAACCCTAATTTAAAGTATATATCAAACCTTAATTAAACTATAGATTAACTATCAATTAAATTTAACTTGAGGTTTAACTATAAATTAAATTAAATTAAAGTATAGATTAAATCTAATTAAATTATATTTAAACCCTAATTAAATTTATGGTTTAATTATAGATTAAACCCTATAAATAAAAACTAAAGAAGATAACCATATTTTAAGACTCCATTGAAGTTTTTCATGCAAAAAATAATTGGTAGTATAACATAGACATATGGTTTTTGCTTACAAGGGCTAGTATAAAGATAGTTTTTTAGAAATTTTCAATCTTAGATTAAACCTTAATTTAAAGTATCGATTAAACCCTAATTTAAAGTAAAAATTACACCCTAATTTAAAATATAGATTAAACCCTAATAAAACTATAGATTAAATTTAACTCTATTTTTGACTATCGATTAAACGCTAATTAAACTATACATTAACTAAATATTAAATTGAATCTAGAGTTTAACTAAAAATTAAATAAAATTTGGAATGGTATGATGGGAACAACAAGTTGAACCAAACTGGAGCGCACCGAAGAACCCTATCGCACCGAAGAACCAGGACCCATGTCTGTATGTTGCATGCTCTGATGTCCGAGCACTGCCACCCGCCTTGCAGCTCTGCAGTTCCACGCTTCACGAGATTCTTTCTCTACTCACAATGAGCACGGGAGAGGTTGGGAAACCCCCCTCGTACAACGACATGGCCACAAGCGACAGATCTGGCACCCGTGCTAAGAGGCCCTCCTTCGAGCCACCGGTGCATCTGACGGAGCAACTTTTTACCTAGGAACAAAGTCTTGGCAAAGAAATGGAACTTGAACCCAGCACATCCCATCCGCAAGCTTCCAAAAACTGGCTTCCAGGTAAGTGTATTCCACAAATGGAAAAACCTCCTCTTTATCATATCAAATTGACAAGGGTAGGGGAACACACCCAATTTATGATGGACCACGCACTAATAGGTAAATTCCTGGGACTATGGCCTACCGAGAAAGACCTCACTCGCTGGATAAAGGACTGGTGGAACCCTAAAGGAGATTCTGAGGTACAGCTTAGCTCTAAGGGATTTTTCACAATTATCCTATACAACCTAGAAGATAAGGACAAAATATTCGACAACAGACCATACTTCTATAATTCAGCAGGCCTATTTCTAAGGTTCTGGACTAACAGATTCAGTCCAGAGCAAGAGGACTTCTCAAGAGCCCCGGTCTGGATACGACTGTACTCCCTGCCCCAGGAATTTTGGTTGGAAGAAATACTAATGGGTATAGGAAATACGGTGGGACAATACGTCAAAGCCTCAGAAGCCACAAAAATAAGGAAATGCACCTCATATGCCTGTATCTGCATTTACATGGACACCTCGAAAGCTCTACCGGGATCCATCACACTGGAATACCAGGACGAGGACTGGAACCAGACAATTGATTATGAACACATACCCTTTCGATGCAGAAAGTTCCACGAGCAGGGCCACTTGTTTAGGGACTGCCCCTTGAACGCCTTAGCCCTTAAACCAGCTGAAGAAAAGCAGAAGGATGGCTTTACCAACGTCACAGAAAGGCGAAAGAACACGCAAAAGAAACAGAACCAGAGCTCAGCCCCGAAGGCCTCTTCCAAGAATTCCTTTGAGACTCTCAATCAGATACAGAAAGAAGCAGAATCACAGAACCCCCTCCAAGCATCAATGCAGGCAAAAGGTAAAAGCCCTGAAATACCACACACAACTCATCCAAAGGCAACCACTCAGTCAACACAATCTGACAGGGATGAAGACACCAATATGCTTATTGATGAAACGGATCTGGCAGAAATATACCTAGAAAAATTGGAGGAAGCCCTCAACCAAAGGGATCTGCAACATATTCCAGTAGAACAACTCAGGAAAGTGCACAAAGTGTTTACTGACTCCACGATAGGATCCACAGCTAGGTTGGGCATCTCGTCAGATCCCAACCCTGAGCCCAAAAAATCCACCAAGGAAAGCAAGAGGCGAGGACGCAAACCAGCCCAACAACTCATTAGGGAGGCAGGGCACTTAATGATCAACTCAGGCCAGATACAGAGGCTATCAGAGGGATATCTCCACCCCCCCCACCATCCTCATGATGAAGACTATATCTTGGAACATTAGAGGTCTTAATGGAAGATCCAAGCAGCGGATCCTCCGAGAGTGTATTAAGACAGAGAATCCAGATATATTACTATTGAAGGAAACCAAGTGTGCAAGACGGGAGGCGGAAAGTATTTTTAGGAGCAGCTGGAGAGATGGGGAATTCCTCTTTCAGGACTCCGTAGGCACGGCTGGAGGACTGGCTATCCTCTGGAACCCGCAAACGGTCACTTTGATTCACCCCTTCTCCACAAAAGACACCCTAACAACTTACTTCAGAGTTACAGCCTCTTCCAAGGAAGGGGCCATCACAAATGTCTATGGCCCGTAATCTATCCAAGACAAGGAGAGATTTATACAAAACCTCCACTATGTTCAAACCCTACTACACACGCCGCATTGGATCATTGGAGGCGACTTCAATATGATCCAAACTATGGAGGAACTAAACGGCTGGAGCAGGACAGTGGTAATTCAAAACCCTAATAGAGCAATTAAATATGGTCGATATGGAAACCCAGAATGGAATTTTTACCTGGTCCAATAAAAGAATAGGGCATCGGCATGTGGCCTGTAGGCTAGATCACTTTCTAGTGACAGAGGCACTCCTTGAAAACGACCAGGCAATGGAAGCAAATATCATACCAAAATCAGGGTCGGATCATTGGCCCATAGTCTTTTGTCTAGACCCGGGATTCCCCACCAGGCCCAAGCCCTTCCATTTTGAGAAGTTTTGGCTTACTCACCCATACTTTAACCAGCTGGCACACACTTGGTGGGCCCAAGCAGAAACTGATCATGGCACTCATATGTACAAGTTCCAACAGCGCCTCAAGAACTTCAAACTACACTTAAAGAAGTGGAACAAGTCCACCTTTGGAAACATCCTTCTCAGGAAGAGGGAAATTGAGAGCCAACTCGAAGAACTTCAACGAACATTCATAATAGGGAGCCGAACTCAGAACTTGGAAAAGGAAGAGGAAGGACTAATGACAGATTTAGAAGCCTGCAGAGAACATGAAGAAATCCTCTGGAGGCAAAAGTCCAGAGTCCAGTGGCTCAAAGAAGGGGAGCGCAATACAAAATTCTTCCATAGGGTGATGATGCATCGCAGATACATCAATCACATCACCCAGTTGTAGGATGAGCAGGGAACCCGGATAAGAGATCATGATCAAATAGCGGAAGAACTCACCTCCTTCTACCAAGATCTCCTCACAGAGACCAATACAAACAGGGAAGAAGCCATCCAAAAAGTCACTCGGAACATACCCAAGTTGATCAGCTCTGAGCAGAATACAGCACTGACAAGGCCTATTTCTCAGTCTGAAGTGGATTCAACAACAAAGGACATGCCTCCGGGTAAGGCACCAGGCCCTGATGGATTCACAAAGGATTTCTTCCACTACTGTTGGGACATGATCAAGGAAGATGTATGGATGGCAGTAGAAGAATCCAGAACATCCGGTCAAGTTCTCTCCACTTTAAACGCGACCTTCATCACTCTCATCCCCAAGGAGGAACGTGCCACTAACCCGAAGCAGTTCAGACAAATTTCCCTTTGCAATGTCATTTATAAAATAATCACAAAGGTTATTGCTAATTGCCTCAAGCTGATCCTGCCGACCATCATCTCTAATGAGAAATCTGGCTATGTGGAGGGCAGACAAATCATGGACAGTGTCATACTGGCCAATGAGGTCATCCACTCCCTAAAAACAAGCAAAATACCAGGTATGCTTATCAAACTTGACCTCTCAAAATATTTTGACAGATTAAGTTGGCAATATCTGCGGTCAGTTCTGGAATCCTTTGGCTTCTCCAACCACTGGGTCGATTGGATTCTCAAGCTCACCCCTTCTTCCTTCTTTTCAATCCTTGTTAATGGCACTCCCTCCCAACCTTTTCGCTCCACCAGGGGTATCAGGAAAGGAGATCCCCTTTCTCCTTTTCTCTTTGTTATCATGGCGGAGGGCTTAGGTCGCTATCTCAAAGCGACGGTCCTGGAAGGCTCACTCACTGGACTTCCACTCCACAGCCTACACCCGGCACCCTCACACAGCCAATTTTTTGATGATACACTCCTCATGAATACCCCCACGGTCAGAGAAACCACCAAGCTCAATTCAATCCTCTCTGACTTCTCGGATGCTTCTGGAATGCTGCTTAACCTGGACAAATCCAAACTCTATTTCTTTAATACACCTGCCATTGTCCAGGCTCACCTCTCAGGACTTCTTGGCATTGCCAGAAGCTCCCTCCCTTCCACTTCTTTAGGCATTCCCTTAATCGGAGATTCTGCTAAATCCATCTCTTGGGATAGCTTGCTATTATCCATTTCCAACAGGCTGAACAATTGGACCTTCAGACCTCTGAACATTGCTACCAGACTAGTCCTTCTCAAGTCAGTTCTCCAAGCTCTGCCCACTTATCTTTTTACAACATTGGCCGCACCGACCTCAGTCATCAAGGCTATCAGGAGCCTTCAACACAATTTCTTGTGGAAGGGAAGCCAGAACAATAGGAAATGGGCTCTAGTTGGATGGGACAAACTTTGCAAATGCAAAAAGCAAGGAGGGTTGGGAATCCAAGACCCGGGGAAGATGAACCAAGTCATGGGAGCCAAGATGTGGTGGAGGTGGATGCAACACCCGCAAGAACTATGGGTGAAGATGTGGAAGCAAAAGTATGCCCCGAAAGCTCAATCCGACCAATTAATAAGATTTAATGAACAGATGCAAGGTTCCAACATTTGGAACACAGCCTGGCGAAATCGCCCCCTGATACAGCAGCACGCCTTCTGGGAGATAAGTAATGGCGAAAGTGCACTCTTCTGGCAGGACTCATGGAAACAGCTACCCCCTCTTGATGATATGGAAAGCCTCCACACAGTCAAGCTAAAGTTACAGCAAAGCAGGCTCACAAAGGTTAAATATTTTTGGATCCCAACTCAAGAAAGGCAACCCTGGAGAAAATGGAAAACCAGTAGAACAGAGCTACAGATTACGGAGGAGATCGACCTTCTACCATGGCAGGAATGCATGCAATACCGGAAAATTCCAAGTAAAGAAGGACCGGATGTTCTCATATGGGGACACTCCACCTCTGGCATTTTCTCGGTCAAAGAGGCTTACCATTTACAAGGAAATCCTCCAAGCCAGATCCCCAAAACAATCTGGAGCAGAGTCTGGCAGCCTTTTCTCTGGCCCAAGGTCTCCTTTTTTCTATGGCTCACATCTCAAAACCACATCCTCACTTGGGACAACCTCCGCAAGAGAGGATTCATAGGCCCCTCAAGGTGTACCCTCTGTCAGCAAAACGAGGAAACCATGGAACACCTCCTCAACAGCTGCCACTACAGTCAACAGATTTGGGATTGGGGAGCCCAAGCCATGCGACGATCCCAGTGGCATCGAGGTAGCGTACGGGACACTCTAGTAAACTGGGAAACAATATCCTTCCACAATCCAATTCTCCAGCGCATCTGGCAATTTCTCCCGGGTTTCACGCTATGGTCAATCTGGAAAGAAAGAAATAAGAGAATTTTCAAATCTAGACAGTGCCCCCCTACCACTACTTGGGAAAGGATTAAACGGCTCATCTGTGAAACCATTCACAGCAAGTCTTGGCTACATGAAGACATGCAATGCAAGCCCGAGGAAAAGATCATTCTGGAAGGCTAGAACTTGCAATTACGCATGCAGCCACAGGGGAGGCCCAAAAATGGGAAAGACAACAGTTCCACGAATTGGACCCCACCCCCCCCTAATTTTTTCAAGCTCAACTTCGATGCGGCCTCCAGGGGAAACCCTGGACCTGCCGGCTTCAGAGTCGTTCTTTGGAACCACATGGGCAATATTATTCATATGATCGTTGGCTTTCTGGGTGAAAATACAAACAACGTGGCAGAGCTTACAAGTCTAGTAAGAGGCCTCCAAACAGTTGTTCAACATCAGTATCATCGGCTGGTCATTGAAGGAGACTCCCAAGTAATAATCTAGCTCATTTAGAAAATCCTTCACGGCAAGCCCCCCTGGCGGTTCTCCCCTAGCTGGAGACTCTCCGGTCTTTTGGAGGATTTTGGCGATCTTATCAACTCCAATCTCACCCTAATCCCCTCTCATGTTAAACGAGAAGCCAACAAGGTTGCGGATCACTTGGCAAATACAGGGATTGATGCCAAAGTAGAACTCATATATTGGCAGGCCCACGTCTCTGAAGAAACAGACCTCTCCAGGCATTGCAGAGACCTTGCTTGCAGAGACTTCCTAGCCCTAGATGGGGTGACACGTAGTTCTAGGGCTACAGGTGGATTCGCACTCGGCCTAGGCATAAATGCCGATGGCCACCACCCACAAGTATGTATTAACGATGGGGGACGGCCATCGCTGTAGTTGCAGGATGGAGGGACCTTTCCCTCGAGCGATCATTTACGACCTCAGTGTTCCCCGGATGGCAAGGGTTAAGTGTGAGCAAATGACCTCGGCTCTTGATTATTTGGTTTTTAATTTTCCCGGACAGAGCGAGACTGCACCTGCCTCGGATTTGTTTATAGCTTGGACGCTCTGGTGCGGTCGAGCAATTCATCGTGCCCCGGCATTCTGCATTTTCGCTGCATTTCTTTCTGACTATAATGAGACAGAGCTCGCTTGCCCGTGCTTTGCACCTGCAACTGCTCTCATCCTGGCTCATCTGCCTTCACCTGCAATTGCTCTGCTCCCTCACCATGGCTCGAAAGAGAGGCAGACCTCGCCGTGGTGCAGCCTGGGAGGCGCATAAGGTGCATCGGCGTCGAAAGGAGCAATTGGAACGCACCTTGGCTCTAGCGACATCCATTCTTGATGCAGGAGAATCGCTCACCTATCAAGCGAGCCAAAACGTGGGAAGAGAACATACAGCTAGACAAGCCAGTGAACCCCAAATTTTGAATTCTACTTGGGTGATTGTTGCGCCGCCATTTAACAAAAGACATTCAAAGCTGAGCGCACTTGTATTATGTTATAGATAGGAAGGCATTAAATACTATTAAGGTTGTTAGATAGAAATTTATTGTAGATTAGACAGTTTAGCTTTCGAGAGGGAAAACAGAATATAGGCACCCTCCGTTGTGTTGTTGATTGATTATTCACATTTAGACTTCAGCATTAGCAGGAAGAAGAGGGAGAGCAGTGCAGAGAGCTTGTGAAGAAACCTCCATGTACAGATATTGAATTAATAGGAAAATCCCTGATTCAATCCCATGGATGTGTTTGATCTCTGTGTGTTGTTGATATTGTGCCTTTGCATGTTTGCTTCCTTTTATGCTTATCTATTATATGCTACTTATGTGATTGCATATCAGGTTTGAAACCCGAGAGAATGAAGGAATGAGTTTCAATTGTTTCTCTGCTTAGGCCAGGAGATTCCTGCATCGAGTGCAGTCGAATACCTCCGCATAGAGTGCGTCGAGGAGGCTAAGTAGTTGAACTTTTGTTCTCTTTTGCCTTGAGTCGGCTTGGTTGTTCGAACCGTGCAGTTGAGTGCAGGTTGGATGTGAAGTCTCAGTAGCAAGGCTGAGAAGAGAAGGGCCGAGGCTGTCGCAAGCGTGAATGCACAGGACCCGGAAGAACTTCAACACTTGGAGAGTGGTTGAAGGTTGAAGAGTGAGCCAAGTGCGTGAAAGTTCTCTGAAGGAGTTAGAGGAACAAAACTCAGGAGGGATAGCGCGTTTGTCTTCAGTTGCCTTGGACAAGGTGACGAAGCGGAGGACTCTCAAGAGGAAGAGGATCGACAAATTGAGTTGATCGTGGAGGGTCCCGAAATCCCGCAGACCGTCAGAATCGCAGAGGAGCTGCAAGGGAAGTAACTCGCAGGTGCACGGAGGAGTCCGTTGGCCATTGCATTTAGGCAATTTGGGGTTGGCGGATGCACGAGTATATGAACGAAGAAATCGCGAAGTGCGATCCCCCGATTTAAATAGGAATCGTCTATCGTCGGTGGGACAGGTGGCACGAGATTCCCAAGAGTCGGGACTCGGCACTTCGGCGTTCGCAAAGTCGAGAAGAGCACGGAGAAATAGCGAGGAAGTGAATTGCGACGGGTCCCACGGAGACTGTGTGGAACACAGCACGTGGCATCGCGTGCTCGGAACTCAGAGTTTGGAAAATCAGGTCTTCGGCATCGCGAGTAGCGATACCCCGAGGTTGACCGTTGACCATCGGGGATCGGGCTTTCGACGTTCGATAGTCCGAAGTCAGTGGTGAAAGTCTCGCGATATCGCGAGATCCGATCTTCCGATATGCGAAGAGTGTTCGGAGAAAGAGTATCCTGTGGGAACAAAGGCTCCCGAGGGGAGTTGAAAGAGCACCGACTCTTCGGGCCGAGTCGTTGAAGGTCCTGGTGAAGGCGACCGTGCCATCGAGGGAAGGTTTGCATCAAGTGGTATCAGAGCCCTGAAGTCTTGTCTGTATATTGCAGGCGAGAGAAGGGAAGGAGAAAGGAAAGTACTCTGATACTCACGACTTGCATCAAGTGGTATCAGAGCTCGGAAAGGGATTCTCTTTGCTACGATAGTAGAGAGAGAGAGGCAGTAACGAAACTCGACATGCCGCCCAGGAGAGAAAGGCAGTCTCCTGATCGTGAGGACAGGGATGCCCGAAGAAGGGGAAGGCCGACAGGAAATGTAGAAATGGAGCGTCAGATACGAGATCTCAGGGTGAGACTCGAAGATATGGAGACCACCCAGAGGCGTGGAGCCGACGCAGGAGAGTTCAGCGATCCTGAGATTGAAGAGGAAGCTGGACATGACGTCGAAGAAATCTCAGCAGAAGATGCCTCGACAGAGAGGTTGATCAAAGCCA
>ML806475.1:170588-212821 GCA_009831015.1 Picea engelmannii
CCCCCTCCATGCTCATTTTCTTACACTCGTTGCGTTGGGATGGAACCTATGAAGGATTCTTTGGATTTTATCAAGCGCGCAATTAAGGACGTCAATGGTGCCTTTAAAGAGATACAGAACATGGAAGAAGATGTTATTCATCGTGAGGAGATCTTTATGTATCTTCTACGAGATCTCTGGTAAATTATTTCGGACACAGGTACTCTAGGCAAGGACATCGCGCAAGACCGAAGGAACGAACAGAGGCCCGACCCCAACTTTGGATAGCCTCTTCTTGCTCAGGTTTCCCAAGTTTTTATGTCTGCAGATAGTATAATTTACAAGTTTTTCTCCCTGTGTGGCCTCTTAGCTCTAGGATTATATAAGTTTATCTCCTTTCAGTTTTTTGAATTCTGCACAGACAGTCTAGCTTATAGGATTTTCGCCCTCCATGGCATCCTTGATCTAGTATTTTACATTTTATTCTCTAAATACAGTTTTTTAAGTTTTGCATTGACACTTGGAACCTTAATGACCATGTGGCAACATTGGTTTCCCACCAGGGCAATGCTTCCACAATCTCTTGGGATAGCATGACAGATGTAACTTTTGTTGCTTAGAAGGATCTAATATATCTTCAAACTTACAATATATATATATATATATATAGATATATATATATATATATATTAATAAAGACCACATTTTATATTTTTGTTGAATTTATGATATTTTATATTTGTGGAAAGATATAAATATATTTTTGAAAGATTCCGTCATAAAAAAATTATTTCGATGAAAATTGTATTTCATTATAAAATATAAAAATAAAATAATATATACAAAGAAAACACCATGACATGAAATAATATGTCATCTTTGTGACACTAAAATGGTTGAAGATCAAAAACACTTTCCCCTATAATGTCCTTGTATGAACACTTTAATTGTATGAAACTATCCAAGAAAAACAATACCACGACATTGATCACAGTTACTCATAAAATGATTCAAGTTAAATATTTTAGTACTATAAATCATAATTGTTTTTAACTCATTCCTTTGTGCTTTCTTGACAATTGCAAATTGCGACACCAAAAAGAGGAATGCATAAATGCATACTCTAATTTTATATATGCTTATTCAGAAGGGATAGATTTTATCTAGTTCAAGAACATATGTTATCAATGTCCTTAAAAAAAAGTATGATTTTAAGTTTCATTCTATGTAATATATCACATCAGTTCAAGGTTCCTATATTTTTCACAAAGCATGAGTTCAAAGTTCCTATATTTTTCACAAAGGAAACACTGTTAGATTTTTTTTTAAAGCTTCACCAAACCTTACTTTTCGTAATGTGTGGAACAAAAACCAACCTTTTGATGGGATGAACATGCCACTAACGTTTCCATATGAAGAACAAAAAAAGATGTTACAACGCGAAGAACATAGTAATGTTGCATTGTGTTGAACATACTAATGTTAGATAATGACGAACATAGTAACGTTGCAATCTAACGAACATAATAAAGTTGCAATGTGATCAACATAAACTGACGTCGTAATGTGATGAACATAGGCATGTCGTCGTAACATAAACAGAGATTACAGTCTAGTGAACGTCATCCTATCATTGCAATGTGATGAACATTTTCTCATGTTGCAATGTGACGCACTTATTCTAACGTTGCAATGTGATAAACAATTCCAAACCTCACAATGTGTCAAACAAATAAACTCTTCAATCTACCAAACATATTAATGTCACAGTGTGATGAACATGTAACATTGCAATGTGATTAACATATTAAATTCGTAATGTGACGAACATAATAACATTGCAATCTACCAAACATAGTAATGTCGCAATGTGACAAACATAGGCATGTCGTCGATATGAGGATAGTAACATCCCAATGCAATGAACATAAAAAGAGGTTGCAATGTGTCCCACATTGCCCTGCCATTTCAATATGATGAACATGTCCTCACATTGCAATGTGATGCACATATCTTGACGTCGCAATGTGACAAACACTTCCAAACGTCGAAATGTGACGAAGATATACAAACATCATAATGTGACAAACATTTTCAAACGTCGCAATGTGTGGAACATATATGGATGTGGATAGGCATGTCGTTCATTATGTCGCACATCATCTTATAGTCGCAATGTGATGAACATTTCTTTATGTTGCATCGTGACACACTTATTGCAATGTCACAATGTGACACAAATTTCCAAATGTCACAATGTGTTGAACATAGTAACATTGAAATCTACCAAGCATAATAAATTTGCACTGTGACGAACACATAACATTGAAATGTGATGAAAATATAGTGTTGCAATATGACAAACATAGTAACGTCGCAATTTTATGAACATAGTAACATTGCAATCTATGAAACATAGTAACGTCGCAATATGACGAAAATAGGCATGTCGTCGAAATGTGGATAGTAGTGTTGCAACGTGACAAACATAAATACATGTTGCAATGTGTCCCACATCACCTTGTCTTTGCAATATGGAAAAAATTTCCTCACGTTGCAATGTGACACACATATCCTTATGTCGCAATGTGACAAACACTTCCAAACATTGCAATGTGTCGAGTATAGTAAAATTGCAATGTACCAAACATCATAATGTCGCAATGTGAAAAACATATATGGACGTCATAATGTGACAAAAATTTCCAAGCGTCGTAATGTGTCGAACATAGTAATGTTGATATCTACCATGCATAGTAACGTCACAATGTGACAAACATATACAGACGCCCCAATGTGACAAGAATTTCCAAACATCGTAATGTGTCAAACGTAGTAACAATTCAATCTACCAAATACAGTAACACTGCAATGCAACAAACATATATGGATGTCACATTGTGAAGAACATATACGCACGTCACAATGTGATGAACAATGATGAACATCACAATTGGATGAACACAAATTGGCATTGTAATTGGAAAAATGCAATGTGATAGACATTTCCAAACGTCACAATGGGACAAAAACAGCCTATTTTCACAATTTGATGTACAGAACCCAATGTGCTGATGTGACAAACATTTTCCAATGTCGCAATGTGACAAACATGACCCACTATTGAACTATGACAAACTTATTCCAATGCCATATTGTGAGAAACATAAACCATCATTGTAATTTGATGACCATAAACTTACGACGTAATGTGACGAACAAAAGCTAATGTCCCAATGCGATGAACAAAACCTTATCTCAACATGTGATGAACAAAATTTGATTTCACAATGTGATGAACAAAAGTTGATTTCACAACATGATGAACAAAAACTGATGTTGGCATGTGACGAACAAAACATGATGTCACAATTTGACGAACAAAATATGATCAACATTGGAATGCAGTAGTGCCATAGTAAACTACGATGAACATAATCAACATGGCCCACCATAATGAGATCCACATGGTCAACGAAGATCATTCATGGGCATGCTCAACCATAATAAACTCTGATCAACCATAGTCAACCATGGTCAACCATAACCAACCTTTCCTTCCCAAAGTCAACCAAGGTCTACCAAAGTAAACCATGGTTATGGTCAACCATACTCAACCATAGTCATTTTCAATTAAAGTATTATTGTATTAATACTTTAATAATATATTATTAATGTATTACTACTTTAGTAATGTATTTATTAAGTCATTAATACTTTAATAATGTATTTATTACTGCATTATTAATTTATTAATAATTAAATATGCTAAATTGAACATTAATATATTAATACTTTAGTAATGTATTTATTAATTCATTTAATGTATTAAAGGTATGATTTTTTTTTTTTATTATTCCTTTAACAATGCATTATTAATCTTTTGTTTTATTATTATATCAATACTTTAAGAATGTAGTAATTAATATTGTATAAATGTATTACTTAATTAATACATTACATTATTAATGCATTAATTAATTAATACTTTATATTATACATTTATGTAAATTAATACTTTAATTTATACATTATATTAATATAATAATGTATTTCTACTTTAGTAATGTATTTATTTATTTTTTTGTAAATAAAAAGGGGAAATTCATATTACTTAGCTTTTTAGAGTACAAAAAATGCCACATGGCTACAGTCTGCCACTTGTTCCACCACATTAGCAGAAACCAAAACAGGTGGCATACTGTGATGTCATTGTTCAAAATAGCAATCCACCATCTGCCCTGCCAAACGGAAACCAAAACAGGTGGCAGGTTCGAGTTTTTACTGAACTGTGTTATGCAACTGAGAAATACTATCAACTGAAAAAAGAAGACAGAACTATAAAACTACAATGTAGTAGTGAAGAGAGATGACTGAAGAGTGCATGAGGTGACCAAAGTAGAGAGATTACACATTTGCACCTAGAGGCATGTCGTTTGGAGCGTCTCTTAAGGGCCCATCCCTAGGCTGGAGCATGAAAGGCCTCACACATGTCGAAAAACGTTGATTTGTTGGTGCATTCAAGAAGGCCTCATCAAGCATGTCAATTTGTTGGTGCATGAGGGTGTCCTGGTATATCTGGTCAACCATCTGGTTTCGTAGCTCAAAGACGAGCTCGAGCTTCTCTGGATGAAAGAAAGGTGGTGGAGCCTGGCAGAAATCAGGGAGTTCTAAGAGTGCTGGAGGCACCAAGAATGTGTGTCCCTCTACCTCCAAGCCTAATACCACCATCGCTGCACATGAGTCCATCATTGCCTCATCCCTAGCCTCCACCACCTTGACCTCCTCTACCACTAACCCGATGGAGGAATTCCTCTAGAAATTCCTCCTCAATTATATAGGCGGCCTCTTCCATGGCAGCTAGGGTGCTTTTGCTAGCCATATTATGGTTGGGGGGCTGCCAATTATCTGGCACTACGAAGAGGAGGGATTTCGGAGGAACCTGGATAGGTTCCTCCAGAATCTCTTCCTCAACGTATTCCATTGGCAGTATTTGTGGTTTCTCCCGTTGTTGGGTCCGAGCAATGGAAAAGGCATGCTCTAGTCTCTGTAGCCTTCGCTCTCTGGAAGAAAGACCAAACCAGGCTCGGTCGTGCCTCAAATTGCCTCTTTCCCTTGGCATGGCTAGGCTAGGTAGGCTGATAATTCATAGGACTATTTCTATGAGGGTCGTCGGGATGTAAAAATCATTCTTAGAGCTTCCAAGTTGATGGAGTGAAAGGATAAATGGAGCCAGCCTCATCCAAGTGGGAGTAAAATGCCAAATAATGGCATGACCTCTGTACCGATCTCCCCACTGCAATTACACCTTGTGGTCACCATAATTCTCACACGAGGGAGATGTCCTCCCCTTCTCGGCAGGAATTAGTGACCTCCATCCATTTAAGAATGAGGTGAAGGATGTCACCCTACCATATTAATGGCTTGGGTATGGGGTAGGCTATGTGGCTTCCCGTTGCTATGTGACAACCCATCTAGGATTGGAAAATCTTTCCTAGCTAAGTCCAAGAAATGTTCTGGTAGACTGGATCGAGTAGAGGTTTGCATGTTTGAGTGAATCATATCCACCATGGAAGCCACACCTTCATTTTCCAGACAATCAACAATTTTGTTTGCCTCTCTTTTCACATGTCAGGGGATAAGGGTGAGATTAGGTTGTAAGAGGGATTTGAAATCTTCCAACAATCCTGAGAGTCTCCAATTGGGTGAGACCTCCATGGGGTGTGACCCATGAATAATTTTAGTAATAAGTTGGATGATGAGTTGGGAATCTACCTCCACTATGATCTTGGGTAAGTCGTGGTATGTTTCTAACTTGATTCCTCTGAGAAGGCTCCAGAGTTGAGAAACATTATTTGTATTGAATCCTAGATAGCCTACTGCATAGTACATAATTTTTCCTTCATTTTGGAGGACTTCCCTAAAGCTTGTCAAACCTGGATTCCCTTTTGACACGCCATCAAATTTTAATTTAATAAAACCATTGGGTGGGGGGGACTAAGTGCACGGGATGCCAGTTGTTCTAGTGACTCCAATGTTCTTTCTTTCATCGGTGAGGTTGAGCTGCCAGATTTGAAGGATATGACTTTTTACCATATTGCATTTAAGTTCCTCTTGGGACCACTACCCACTCTTAATCGTTTCCCGAATCAGGTTCATAATCCTTTCCCAAGTTGAGTGGGGGGAGGGGGGAGGTCATCGAGCGAAAAATCCAAGATTGGGTTTTGATAGGAAATCGAGTCCCCATTCTCCATTGTGCTTATGATACTGGCTCAGTTTCTGTTAGAGTGATGCATTACTTATGTTTCCCAGGGTCCCAAATGATCTCACTGTAGTTGCAATGGTTGAATAGATGCTCCATCATTTCTTCCTATTGCTGACAGTGGGGGAAGATTTAATGTCTTATGAATCCTCGTTTCCGAAGATTGTCCCATCTGAGAATGTGATTTTGGATGGTGAGCGATAAGAATATGGACACCTTCGGCCAGAATTTTGGGTTCTAGATCTTGCCCCATATATGTTCCCTTAGTTGTTCCTAGTACTTTTCCTGTAAATAGTAAGCTTCTTTGACTAAGAAGTTTCATGTTGTGGAGTGCCCCCATCTAAGTATATCCAGACCTTCCCTGATATAAATTTTCCTTTGATTTTCACAATATTTCGAGGCCTGTAGATCTAGCTCCATTTGAGGGTAAAGTTCATGAGGTTCAGTCCTCCAAATGCGCCATGTCTATTGCTGATCATGTATTTATTACAAATGTATGAATTTATTAATTAATTAAATTAATACATCACAATATACATCAATGTCATTCATAGTCATGACCATAAGAACCATGATGATGGTCCACCATAATCAACCACAATTATTTTCAATAAATGTATTAATGTAGTAATACTTTAATAATATTTTTATTAATGTATTATTGCTTTAATAATGTATTATTAATGTATTAATTTGTTATTATATTAATACTCTAACAATGTATTAGTTAAAAATGTATTAATGTATTAATTAATTCATACATTTCATTATTAATGTACTAATATTTAATATGTTACATTATGCATAATGCATTAATACTTTTATCTATATATTACAACAATGTAATAATGTATTCTTAATGTATTAATAGTTTATCACTCTACATTATACATTAATGTAATAATATATTACTTCATTAGTATATTAATACTTGACTAATGTATTAATATTTTCCTAATCCTTTTTTAATGCATTTACTGTATTTATTGATATATTTAATGTATTAATTTATTAATGTATTATTATCTTATCAATGTATTAATTAATTAATCAATGCATTATATTATTAATCTATCAATCATTTAATATCATTTAATATGTTACATTAGACACTAATGTAAATTTATACTTTCATTTATAAAATGTTATTATATATTATATTAATGTTACATTACACATCAATGTATCAATGTATGAGTACTTTAATGTATTAATATATTACACATTAATGTATTATAAAATCATTTATTAATGTATAATATTAATTTAGAATACATTAATGTATATTTTATTTCTACGATTATATATTTGGGGTTTTGAATGAGAATACTACTTCTCTGCAGTTTTGAAATTATATCTCTGCTGTTTTGAACGAGAATAATACTTTTTTTTTTAAGGAGATATTTTATTTCTAAGATTATATATCTGGGGTTTTTAACGAGAATAATACTTCAGAAATTATTTTTGGCTTCTTCAATCGGTTGAGCAATTGGACATCTGAAATAAGGTGAGTGAGTCACTTTTTACTTTGATTCAATTTTAATTTTACGTAAAGAGATTTAAATATATATATATATATATATATAATTTTAAGTTTCATAAGTAAAAGTTGATTTGAGAGATAAAGTTAATCCATAATAATAACTATTACATCTTTTTTTCTCTTCTTTTCAATATGAGCACTCCACCACCTATTCCAAAAACTCATCCTAACAAGGGGAGGCCCCCCAAAATCACCCTAGAGATCCTTTACGATTATATGGAATCAGTAGAAAAAAGAAGAGCAGAGAGAGATTCCAAAATCCAAATAGAGATAGAAACATTAGAAAAAAGGAGTGAAGAAAGAGACATAAAACTCCAAATAGAGCTAGAGGCAATGATTGATAAAAAAAAATTAAAGATACCATTCAAAATCAAATAGAGGATTTATTCTTAGGGTTCAAGAGTGAATTTTACACAATGAAGGATATAATTCAAGAAATGGAAAAACATAAACAATCAACCCAAGAAGGAGGGGTTGAAAAAAATCACAACTTGAGAGATAGGATTAAAGAGCTAGAAGAAAAACTAACCAACAATTTGACCCTCGATAATATGGAAAAAAAATTGGATATCAAACCCATAAAAGAGGAAACGAATAAGCTAATCGAACTGGACCATGAGCGTAACAAAATAGCCTTGAACCTCATAATTTTTGGTATAAAAAAACAACAAGAGGAGGATATGCTAGCAATAGTAAAAAAATAATTAAAAAAGAAATCACAAATTGATACAACTTACCTCATAGAAGAAAAGAGGATAGAAAAAATAATTGATCAAAAAGATAGGTCGATCCGTGGAGAAGTAAGTTGTAATGACGATAAATATACGACACTTAGTAAATCTCTGAGCTTAAAAGGGTCAGGAATATTTATAAATGAAGACCTCATTCCCGAAGACCTAGCTGAATTAAGGAAGGAAGTTAAAAAAGTAAAAGAAGCCAAGAAAGAAGGAAAATAAAAAATAATTAGAAATCGAAAAACTATTGTTAGGGATATAGACCAGAAGGATAATAATAAATAGGAATTTGGGACACTCGTGATGATTTTTTGGAATTGTCGTGGCTTTCCATGGTGCAAAGGTCCTATGATAGTTGGATCCCGAGTGATATTGATATTATCTGTCTAGCTGAAACTTGGGAGCATGAGGAGTCTAAGGTCCCTAACATGGAATGATTTGTCTTATGGTCGGGATGGAACAAAAGATCCCACCATAGAGGGATATGAGGGATAACTTGTTATATTAGAAAGAGCATTTCTCCTCACATTAAACTTCATAAGATTGACCCTCTTAATCAATACATTTGGATAGAAATTTCAGATACGAATGCTAAGAAGATGTATATAGCAATTTGTTATTTTGCACCTATTATTTCTACTTTTTATAAGAAAAATAATCTAGATTAAAATTGTCCCTATAATAATTTAGAACAAGATATTTATAATTTGAAAAATGAAGGTAATATCCTCCCGCTAGGAAACTTTAATGCTAGGACTGCAACTAAACAAGCTACAATTTTAAGTAATGAGTCCAACCATAATCCTTTATGGCTAGATGAGGACCTTGTTTTATCTAATATCTACAAAACAAGCCCTGAAGACCTAATTGAGAACTTGTTTGGTACTCAGTTGGTCAAGCTCTGTAGCACTCAAGACCTAATAATTTGCAATGGAGTAATGAAGTGGCCAAACTCCAACCAAATGACATGTATTCATGGGCTAGGTAGTAGTGTTGTAGATTAATTGATATATGATATCCATGTTTCCAACCAAATAACAACTTTTGACCTTTTAAATGACCACGAGCTTGACTCTGATCATAAACCTTTAACCCTAACTCTAAAAATTTTCATGCATAGGAGCACCATTGAAGAGAATTCTGATAATCAAAGGAATTTGCACTTTGAAAAATGTAAAGTTGACATTTTATTAAAGGATTTAAATAGTAAATTAAACCTCCTAACTTATAAGGACAACATTGAAGAACTCTATCATAATTTTACAACTACCCTTTCCACTTCTATTAACAAGTTCTCTTTTGAGGTGTCCTATAAAAAGAATAAAAGAATGACCAAACCTTGGTATGATAAAAAATGTAAAATTGTTAGGAAATCCATTAGGGATGCTTCTAATGAGCCCTTAAAACTCAATAAGATCAATACGTACAAATCCCTAATTAAAAGGAAAAAAATATACTATATCAATAAAAGGCAAGAGTAACTTTCACAACTATACAAGTTGGATCCTAAGAAGTTCTGGAGCCAAATTCTAAAACGAAATACTAAAGAAAATAATAGGATTCCCTTAAGGGACTCGAATTCCTACCTTAAAAGTCTTTATGAGTTCCCTAATGCCATGGACACCATTCCTATTGTCCCTACAAAGGAATAATTTTTTTCTTTGGATGACATAGAGTTCGGGGTTAAGCAGCTCGCAAAAGGGAAACCTAAGGACATTGAAGGCTACCAAGCTGAAATTTTTAAAATCGGAGGGCCAATCCTTATCCGTCACATACACAATCTCTTGAATTTAGCAGTCAAGCAAGGCTTCCCTAAACCCTATATGCAAAGCCTCATTGGTCCTATTTTTAAAAATGGGGATAGAAGCATTCCCTCTAATTATAGGACCATTATGATTACCTCGATTTTAGGCAAGATTTATATAATTATTTTGGAAAAGAAGATTAGCCTTTGGCTAGAAATTCATGGTAAAAGAGATAAAGGCCAATCCGGGTTTAAGAGATATCATTCAATTGTGGACCATCTTGTTACCTTTAGGATCATTGCAGAGGAGTTCTACAATACTAAAACCAATCTTTTTTGTTGTTTTTTTTATTTTAGAAAAACTTTTGACATGGTTCCTAGGAAAAAACTTTTGAATAGGTTGGAAGAGATAAAAGTGCCTCTTGAGTTGAGGGCTGTTGCAATAAGGATGTATGAGAATGTTATTACTTTAAGTTTAAAAACACTGAGGGCTGGTCAAAAGAGATTAACTGAAATATCAGAGTCAAAGAAGGTTGCCCCTTGTCCCCTACCCTTTTTGGCATATACATTGACAAGTTAGAATAATGTTTGGAAAAAGTAGGTTGTGTTGGCCCTACTCTCACTGGTATAGTCATAAATATTCGTCTTTATGCCGATGATATCGTTCTTATGGCAAGGAGTCCCCATGATCTTGAAAACCAACTAAGAATACTAAAGGATTTTTGCTCCAATATGGGTATGACTGTTAATACTGATAAGACTAAGGTCATGATAATTAAATCCAATAATATCGCTTATGATACCTTTGTATTTGACAACAACAACTTGGAGGAAGTGACTTCATACAAATATCTTGGAATTGATATTCAGCACAAGCTCAATTGGAATTATAGAATTGAGAAAAGGATTATTGGGGGATGGAAAGCTTATTATGGGCTTGAAAGCAATTGTAAATCAAATGATATTTAGAGTTGGGATAAGAAGAAACTCCTTTTTGAGACTCTTATTACACCTATTATTCTTTATGGATGTGAAGTCTGGGGCTGTAGTATCTCTCGTGAATCCTGGAGAAAGATAGAGCAAATAAAAAAGAATTTTATAACCTATAATATCAAAATTAAAGGAAATACGCCCTATCTGATCCTCCTATTAGAAACAAGCCTCTCCCCCATTAAGATCATGGCTATGACTAGATACCTAATGTATAAGAACAAGTTAAACAACATGGAAGACAATAGGCTCCCTAAAATTGCTTCAAATCAAGTCATAACCACCATTGACTCAAGTGAGGATGGCATAAAGACGCCCAGTCTTGGCTAAACTATTGGGGAATTATGGAAGAAACCATTTTGCAGAAAAAATATATTATTAAAAAAAATGCCAAATCAAAATTTAAAGAGAAAATGTGGTGTGATAAAGAGTTAGACGAAAAAAGAAACTTAAGATATTATAAAGATGTAATCAATCCTAATCTAGAAGATCAAAATTATCTATCTGTTTTTCCAAGTGTAAAGAAAAAAATTAACATTGCTAAGATAAGAACAAATTCTCATGAGCTCCATAGTGAAACTAGGCGTTGGTCAATTCCTAAAATGCCATGGGATGAAAGAGTGTGTCACCTTTGTGACACTAAGAAGGTTGAAGATGAAAATCACTTTCTCTTAGATTGTCTAGCCTACACCCATATTAGATCTCATTTTCAAAATATTTATCACACTACCAACTTTCCTAACATCTTAACTCAACAAAAGTATGGTGATCTTGGAAAGCTTCTCTTAGTGCTTTTCTAGTACATAAATAAAATTCTAAAGAATCACAAGTAATCACTTACCCTCTTAAGGTCTGATAGATCAATTCGGTCTTAATAGACATTAATCATCATCATCATCATTATCATTATACATTAATACTTTAATGTATTATATTTACATTAATGTAATACATTATACATTAATGTAATGTATTACTAAATACCCTAAATACATTAATACATTACATTATCAATGTATCAATCAATTAATATGTTACATTTATACTTTAATACATTTATCAATCAATTAATACTTTAATTTATACATTTTTATTATATTAAATTATTGTATTAAGTAAATGTATAATATATTAATGGTCATTCCCAAGGCATGTTAGCTGTCAAATAGCAATAACCACAACCACTTTATAAAAGTGGTTGATATAAGTAGATCTGGATCATTTTACACATATTCAAATTAACGGTGTCTATATCAACCACTTTATATGGCCTATATCAACCAATTTTATCAAGTGATTGTTGCTAGTTATATAAACCATGTACACATAAGTTGAATAAAAAATTGATTAAATTCTTAAAAACTAAAATTTAATATAAAATATAAACATCAATTTAAAATTTAATTCATATTAATTTAAATTAATTTGAGATAGAATCCTTGAATTGAAAATCTAGAGAGAAAAATCTTGAGTTTAATAGGATTTGACTTTTTGAACTTGTTAATATGATTTAAAAATACACACACACACACACACACACACACACACACACACATATATATATATACTGAATGTATATATGTTGTTTTGTTGGGAGGAGAAATATTCAAAAGCTACACTTTTCCATGCTTTACAATGGCTAACCTTTGGCTTTCTAATGCATTTACTTGTGATACTTTGACATCTCATTGTCAATGCATGTAATGGTGATACTTCAAGTAGTTGGCAGCGTAACTTATCATTGTTAATAAACTCATCACTAGCACAGTCGACTCGCGGCTGGAGAATGTCGAAAGGTATCGGCCACTGAAACGTCGCCGTGCTAGTTGAAATGGCGCCCAGCTTCCACTGCGTCCAGCTACCATTGCGTCCAGCTACAAACGCTTAATCTCAAGGAACGTGGCAATGCAAAGTTTTATACATATTAATTTTTCTTAATCAATTAACTTGTCAATCAATGGTTAGAGAAGTAATTTCTTAATCATATTAAGTAAATGTGAAAAAGTAAACAAGGCAATGGAAGTATTCAGAAATGCAAGGAAGTTATGAGCATTAAATTTCATCCATTGATTAGAGAGTATGACTAAGAATATGCCAGCATCTTCAATTGTTAGCCATAAGATTAGAATTTTAGATTAAAAGGTGATTAATTGTGCCCATTGTCAATAGTTGTACGTATTTCGACGTAATTATAATTTATGTCAAAGTCAATCTCTTGTATGGAAAAGGGACTCTTTTGCATCGAAATGGAGTCTAAACTGAGTAATTTAAAGGAGCCGAATTTTTACGAATTTCGAGTATTGGATCTGTGGTAAAATGAGATGTGACGACTTTCTAAGCATCTGAATGCACGTAAGAGTTTACAATTTTAATAAAACTAGCACGCCTTTTAAACTCGCGAATGTGAATGCCCAAGTAAATTGAGGAAATTTTTTGAGTGGACCTAATAGTTAAGATAGTTAAGAACGTGTGTTTCCTCATTGGAAGTCATAGGTTTAAATCAAGAGGGGGTAGAGTATGTACACATATGTAGACTTTAGCAGTCAAATTGTTGTAATTCAAATGATCTTATTTGAAGTTGGTGGTGAAATTGGTGGCTAAAATATTGTATGTTTTGAAAATAAACGTAAATCCTAGTAGACTTAAAAAACCTAATATATAAGCTATGTATGATCAATAATTAAATGTATGATATATAAGTTATGATTTTATTTTAAATATGATAATGAAGATGTGGCTAATGATGAAATTTAAAAATAATTTGTTTTGGTCTCATATTTGTTTGTGGATACAAAATTTAATAACAATCTTTGCAAATATCAAAACCAAACCATTATAATTCACTAAATAAATTTTAATATACAATTAAAAAAACTAAATTAAAGCATTGAACCCTAAATTATAATATCACAAATAAACAAACTAACGCATACATTATAAGTGCATAAAGGTATATTAAACATATATCAACATAAAAAGTAATCATTATAAAATTGTCTATTCAATGTTATGATGAGAATACAAAAATGTGAATTGCTACATATTACAATATATGGAAAAATAAATAAATTATGGTACGATTTCACTTGGATTTATATTGTCTCATTTTGGAAAAAATGTCAAAACATAGAAAGTGTTGGATCTCCATATGTAGTCTATATAATCAAAGTGATGCAGGTTTTTCTAGCAAGTTGAATCCATTCGTGCATTCGAAAATGCAATTTAAGAAACATAAAAATGTGATTTCAATCAGATTTATATCATGGGATTCATGGGAAAATGCCCACAAACTTAGAATGTTTAGACAACCTCATGCAACTATGTTTTTTTTAATTGATTAAGTTTCATATATATATATATATATATATATATATATAATAGAGATTTTAGAAATTAAGAAATCGATCTTTGCATATATGCACCTGGATACTACCTTTATAAACACTAATATTTTAACATTTTTTTTATTTTGGGTTTTGTTACAAGTTTATATCACGGTTTTTGTGTGAACATCCCAAATAAAAGTTTTCAAGTGTGTGAGTGTTTGTTTTTCATGCAATATTGGACATGCAAAAATACATGGTCTATATATTATATTTCTAGTTTGGATTACAATATTGATTATCATTGTTGGGCTACAAATGTTTTGATTGGTTTTTTGATCAGTTAGATAGTAGGTCAAAAAATTAAAGTGGTTTCTATCGTTGAATTAAATTGTTTATTTTTTTATTGTTTTGGTTGGATTTGAATGTAAAAATTCTTTTGATCTCATCGTTGTGTTATCCAAACTATAAAATGTTAATATCATTATCATCTTATAAAAGGTTTTTGGAATGCAACCTTAGTAATCATGACTCCTAAGATTGTTACTTGCAGGCGATAAACATTAGAGGTAGGTGCCATGGTTAATTATTGTTGTTAAAATATTATCTCAAGCTATTTATAGAATATGTGGACAAGCATATGATGGTTTGTGCATTGTTTTTTTATAACAAAAACATTACATAGTTGCAACTATGCTTCTTTGCAGTGGAAACCAAAGGGACTTGATTCTTTGTAGATGGATATTTTCGAAGCACCTATTGTCTTTCATGTCATTTGCAAGAAGCTCAAAATTTCTTGTATGAAAAAAATATGTGATAATGACAATACATTTTGTTTATAATTTTTATTAAATGGGTGTTGGGGTCATAAATCCACTTTAGTGTCATTGATTCCTCCTTGACATGGTCAATTTTATCAAATAATCACCAATCCACCTGCATCATTAGCAAGCATTAAATTGCTACAAAAATTATCCACAACATGCATCTTCCAATACTTTTAGTGCATACTATCACCATCGGACTACAAATTGATTACTCATCATTGTTGATCAAAATCTTCAAATTCATCTTTATTACTATTGATTACTCATAGTTGCTAATCAAAATCTTCAAATTCATCTTTATTACTATTGATTACTCATCGTTGTTAATCAAAATCTTCAAATTCATCCTTATTACTATAGTCATATGAATAGTATTGATTATCATCAATAACTATGTGTATTGTTATCATGCCACTTAATCGAATAAACATCTACCTAAATAGGTTATCTATATTATCCCAAGTACTCAACTTAAATGTTATATGATTGCTAAGGATAATTCATCATCCAATATACATCAAAGGGCCCAGACTCACCACACCTATATTTATAGGAAAAGTTGTAAAATTTTCCACGACTATCATTTATATATTATGACTATCAATTAAAATAATATGATAATCATCCAGATAAACAAGTTTGTTAAAAATCAATTGAAATCTTGGTATTCAATTTTTTTTTTTTAAATAAATAAATCTTGACACTCGATTTGAATTTGAAATTATTTGATAATAGTTAAAATTGAAATTTAATAGTTAACTTAAAGAAAAATCTTGTAAAAACAAGAAAATTAAATTTAGATTCTACACTTAATAGATGGAGTGAATCTATTTATCAAAATGATCAAATTCTATAGTAATAAAGTAATTGATGTTTTCTAAATACAACTTTTGGTAAGTGATTGCAATTTCATATAATGTGTGAATTATGGATGCCTATAAATGTTACCTATGCAAATGGAAAACAATTGTTGTGACAAAAGAGCAGAGGAGATCATATATTCTCATGGGATCAATATTTTAAGTATTTTAATTGCTTAAGTAATTAGAACTTAATAAATTAAATAAAAAATTAAAAAATAAAATAATATATAAAAATAAATTAAAAATTTACTAACCAAACAATAATATTATAATAATAAATATGTTAGTTTGCTTTTGTTTTTTAGATAATTTATATTGAATATTCTTTTACAAATATTGAATATATTTTATTTAAATTTTTACTAATTTTTTTTATATATATTTTTATAACATTATTCAATATATTTTATTTAAATTTTAAATTACATATTTAAACTTTGGATTATATATGTAGAGAGGGGAAAGTTTGTGATTTATTATTTTAATTTTTATAATTAAAAGTAATTCTAAAGACAACCTTTGCAATGATATATATTGTGTTAAATAAAAAATAAAAAATAATATAGATTGTGTTAAATAAAAAATAAAAAATAATATAGATTGTGTTAAATAAAAAATAAAAAAGTAAATAAATTTTTCTATTAATTTTTTTTATATATATTTTTATAACATTATTCAATATATTTTATTTAAATTTTAAATTACATATTTAAATTTTGGATTATATATGTAGAGAGGGGAAAGTTTGTGATTTATTATTTTAATTTTTATAATTAAAAGTAATTCTAAAGAAAACTTTTGCAATGGTATAGATTGTGTTAAATAAAAAATAAAAAAGGATATATACAAATAAAAATAAAATATTATTTAAATTATAAAAATAAAATTACATCATAATAAAAAAAATTAAGTTTTCTAAATATGTAGGTTTCCATAATCAAAAAACTTCTAAATTAAAACTGTGGATAGAGTTTTTGACGACTTTGATCATAGCAAAAGACTAATTAAATTTTGGAACAAATTTTCGATCATCGTCCACACTCCACCTGTCTATTCAACCTGTCTATTCAAGTGTAGGTTTCCATGCAAATAATATGTACGTTACAAAACCCCATAGCCTTGATTCACAATGAAACTCATCTTAATTTTAGTGTTGGTCTCTTCCAAAACCTCAGCCTTGATTCACAATGAAACTCATCCTAATTTTTTCTTGGATAAACCGCCAAAGTCCTCCCGTTGAGATTATCCTCTCCACGAATTATGTCCTCCAGTTGAGATTATCCCGTCTAGGAAAACTCGTGCGTATGAAGTAGGAGTTTAATTGTATAATTATATATATCAATTGACATTCACCTAAATTCTCTGTAAATATTTAGTGTAGAATTAATTATAATTAAGTTATTATATAAAATTTGAAATAGTATTTATCAATTATATAAATAAATATTGATTCATAATTGATTATATAAAATTTATTTATTCTATTATTAATCAATAAATTTATTTTCAAATTATTTAATTTTAAAAACAATATAATAAAATAAAATATTTATTTTCTTTATTAAAATTTATAAATTTATATTAATTTTAATAAACTTTAATGCAACTATATATGTTAATAAAACTTAATGTAATTATATACATATGTTAAACATTTGTTTCTAGTCACAATTAAATTATATGTATTGAATTTAGTTAACACGGGTTTTCTTTAAAAAAAAATTAATTGCAATAATATTTTTTTTTTTAATGAATTATAAATCTATTATTATTGTTATTTTTAACAATGAGCCTAATAATAACGGATCAGATTACTATTTTTAATAATTGTTTTAAAGTTTTTATTGTGAGTAATAAGAAGTATAATAAGTGTTGCATGGCAGCGTAGTTCCTGTCAGGCTGGAAGGGGAGTAAATGAGTGGGTTGCAAGTTGCAGTGATGATGATGATGATTAACGTCCACTAAGACCGAGTTGGTCTATCTGACCTTAAGAGGGTAAGTGATTACTTGTGATTCTTTAGAATTTTGTTTCGGAAAGCATTAAGAGAAGCTTTCCAAGATCACGATACTTTTGTTGAGTTAAGAGGTTAGGAAGGTTGGTAGTGTGATAAATATTTTGAAAATGAGATTTAATATGGGTATAGGCTGGACAATCTAAGAGAATGTGTCTTTCATCTTCAACATTCTTACTGTCACAAAGGTGACACGCTCTTTCATCCCATGGCATTTTAGGAATTGACCAATGCCCAGTTTCACTATGGAGCTCGTGGGAATTTGTTTTTATCTTAGCAATGCTTATTTTTTTATTTACACTTCACAAAAGAGATAGATACTTTTGATCTTCTAGATTAGGGTTGATTACATCTTTATAATACCTTAAGTTTCTTTTTTCGTCTAACTCTTTATCACACCACATTTTCTCTTTAAATTTTGATTTGTCATTTTTTTAAATAATATATTTTTTCTGCAAAATGGTTTCTTCCATGATTCCCCAATAGTTCAGCCAAGACCGGGCGTCTTTATGCCATCCTCGCTTGAGTCGATGGTGGTTATGACTTGATTTTGAAGAAATTTTAGGTAGCATCTTGTCTTCCATGTTGTTTAACTTGTACTTATACATTAGGTATCTAGTCATAACCATGCTCTCAATGGGGGAGAGGCTTGTTTCTAAGAGGAGGATGGGATAGGGCGTATTTCCTTTAATTTTGAGATTATAGGTTATAAAATTCTTTTTTATTTGCTCTATCTTTCTCCAGTATTCACGAGAGATACTACAACCCCAGACTTCACATCCATCAAGAATAACAGGTGTAACAAGAGTCTCAAAGAGGAGTTTCTTCTTATCCCAACTCCAAAGATCAGTGGATTTACAATTATTTTCAAGCCCATAATAAGCTTTCCATCCCCCAATAATCCTTTTCTCAATGCTATAATTCCAATTGAGCAGGTGGTGAATATCAATTCCAAGATATTTGTATGAAGTCACTTCCTCCAAGTTGTTTTTGTCATATACAAAGGTATCATAAGGGATCTTATTGGATTTAATAAACACGACCTTAGTCTTATCAGTATTAACAGTCATACCCATATTGGAGCAAAACTCTTTGAGGATTCATAGTTGGTTTTCAAGATCATGGGGACTCCCTGCCATAAGAACGATATCATCGGCATAAAGAAGAAGATTGATGACTATACCAGTGAGAGTAGGGCCGACACAACCTGCTTTTTCCAAGCATTCTTCTAACTTGTCAATGTATATGCCAAAAAGGGTAGGGGACAAGGGACAACCTTGTTTGACTCTGATATTGCAGTTAATCTTTTTTGACCAGCCCTCAGTGTTTTTAAACTTAGCAATAACTTTCTCATGTACATCCTTATTGCAACAACCCTCAACTTGAGAGACACTTTTATCTCTTCCAACCTATTCCAAATGTTTTTCCTAGGAACCATGTCAAAAGCTTGTCTAAAGTCAACAAAACAACAAAAAAGATTGGTTTTAGTATTATGTAACTCCTCTGCAATGATCCTAAAGGTATAAAGATGGTCCATAGTTGAATGATATCTCCTAAACTTGGCCTGGCCTTTAGCTCTTTTACCGTGAATTTCTATCCAAAGGCTAATCTTATCTTCCAAAATAATTCCATAAAGATTGGCTAAAATTGGGCTAATCATAACACGTGGTATGCATGCAGAATTTAGTATTCCCGAATTAGTTTTATTTGAAATTTATCAAAAATTATTAATGTATGTTACATGAATGAAGGTTGAGGATCTAACTTTGATAGTACACAAAATATTTAATACATAACCAATGTAACCCAACAATTACAGAGTGGCGGGTTGGCAGAGTTTCAGGCTCACATTTTTCATTTTTTATGGCCAGCCTGTCTGGTGAAATATATTTTGCATCCAACACTTCCGTCATATACCTTTTGCACCCAACAATTCCATCATATACATGAGACAGTAATTTATATAATATTATAACATTGTACAAATATTTATAGAAATTTATATAATGCTATAAAACTTGATACATTTTGCACAGAACAATTACGGAGTCGCCTGTTGGCGAAGTCGCGGGTTCACACTTTTCATTTCCATCGTGTTACATGATATACATTTTGCACCAAACACTTCTGTCATATACATTTTTCACCCAACAATTCCATCATATACATGAGACTGAGTAGTTTACAGAAAATTATAACATTGCATGGAGATTTATAGTAATTTATATAATGTTATAACATGTTTTACTTAATGAATAGTATAAACAATTATTTAAATTTTATTCAATAATTTTTTTTTATAATTAAGAATGTATAAAAGTCTGTCAAAATGAAGGACTACAAAGTATTTCCATGGTTTGAAGTTGTAAATACTGAGTTGCGTTGAGGGGAAACCATCTCAGCCAGCTGAACCGCTTCATAACTGAAGTCTAGATTGTTACTGACCCAAAAAAGAGTTCAAAATTCTTGTCCCTAAGGGTGCTCGTTACAACTGTGGAAAGTGTAGATAGCATAATTATAATAACCATGGACAAATGCATGAAAGGTAGCCATGCACATGACAAAATAATAGACAAAAGAAACAGACAAATCACTGGTATGGGTTGTAGTGCGGCGACACGGCCATGTAGGATGCACCAAATTTTGTGTCCCCGGGAGGAGGCGGCTCCTCCTCGACTGGTGTCCAGTCCAGTTGCATGGCATCCTCCGTCTGTGATGGCACGTGCTCTTCCTTCTGTACATCCTCTGGCTGTGATGGAAGCCTCTGCTCCTCGTGTTCTACCTCTGTGTGAACCAAAGTTTCTAGTGCCAACACTAATGGTGAGGTTGTTGTTGGTTGGGTTGTTGCTACTTGGGCTGCCTCTGCTAGGAGGTGATGAGCACCCTATAGTGCGGAGAGCAACTACAGGAGTTGACAGGCTTTGTCGTTCAGGGTCTCTAGGCAGAACCGGAGGTCATCCATGTCCCGACGCAGATCGAATACTAGGATCTGCACCAGTGCAAGGCATGTTTTCCACTCACATTCTAGGTGAGCGTTGGAACCGACTCAAGATTGGGGTTGCCATCATGAATTTTGACTAGCTTCCAAACCATCCATTTGAAATTGGGCGTCGTGAGGCTAGTCCTGAAGCGACTGGGTGGCCAGATTGTTGGGAGGGGCCAAAGGGCCTGGGTGTGAAACATATGTCGAATTGCCTAAAGGTTCTGGGTTGTAGTCCAGTGAGGCCCCTGAGCATTCCAACCCCTCCATTCTGTTGGCAAGGGACGCAGAAAGGGGCAGGAAAGAAGTGGGAATTTGAGTCGACTGCGCCAGGGAGGAGGACGAGGTGGACGAAGAGGAGGAGGATAATAGGGAGGGAGCAGGTGGGGGACGAAGGACCAAGCAGGGTTAGTTTGTTTGGCAGGCTGACCCTCGTTTCCACTTCCCTCATAGTCGGGGCATCTCCGGTACAATGGGAGAGAGAAAATGCACCAGAAACAAAGTAGGACAGGAGAAAAGAAGAGTAGGAAAAGGCTGGGCAAGAAGCCAAATTTTGAGAAGAAAAGCCAAGAAAGAATGATCCATCTAGAGCCATTAGAGTAATTAAAATAGGCAGGGGAGCTGGTGAGGTTCCATAAATGACTACACATGTAGAGTAAAGGCCCAGTGAAGGTGTTAGTCCGTTGAAAGGATGCAAAGGAAGAGCAGGGAGCACTGAGAGTAATGGCACCTTGCCTCGAGTGAGCTAAACTTAAATTCATGAGGCAAGTGGGAGGGAGTGGCATGCAGTCATCACATGGTCGGTGCCATGGATGATCGCTCCTAGTTGCTCCTCTTGATGCATGTGCTCTAGTAGCACCCCATCCACAGGAAAGGAAATAAATGTGACACGTGGGAAGGAAGTTGAAGTACATGGGCATGTGGACAAAAATGGGAAAAAACAGTGGTAATGTCTGCTACATAGGTTTGTTGACAAAAAACAGGAAAAAAATTATCATTCCTCACTTAGTTTTGTTTAAAAGAAGGGATCGTGGACACAATAGAAATTGAAATTTATGAAATGAAAGGTTCTTGGACAACATAGTTTATACATACAAAATATGTAATTTTACAAAGCGAAGCCGTCATTCAATACTTAGCCAGTTTTTGGATGGCGGGTTCTCGGGATATCAGGCTGAAAAATGGGCTTGTGTTCTTTCGTGCCCTACAAAAAGAACCAATAGTTTCATGATATACAAATTGACAATCAGACTTGCGGACTATTATAATTTTAAGGGCATCATGTCTAAAAAATTTAGCATTCCTGAAATAGTATTCTTTACATATGTTTTACATACGCTCGTGGAAAAAAAAAAAAAAAAAAACTAGTAGTAACGTCTGTTACATAGGTTCGTGGAGAAGAGCACAAAAAAAAAACTAGCATTCCCAAAATAGCTTTTCTTAAAACAAGGGTTCCTGGACACAAGAAATTGAAATTTATGAAATTAAAGGTTCCTGAACAACATAAATTATACATACCAAAGATGCAATTTTATAAAGCAAATATTTACTTTTATACATATGAAACATGTACTTTTATAGAGTAAGGGGATGACATTTTATAGAGCATGCACGAAGCCCCGAATTCATACTTAGCCAATTTTTGCATTGTGGGTTCTTGGGCTTGCGGGATGAAAAATGGGTCTCTGTTATTCCATGGCCTACAAATAATACCTAGAGTTCCATGATATACAAATTGACAAGTGGAGTTCAAACTATTTGAATTGTAAAAAATAGTGGCAATGTCTGTTACATAGGTTTGTTGACAAAAAACACAAAAAGAATTAGCATTCTTAACTTAGTTTTTTTTTAAAAGAAGGGATCCTGGACACAATAGAAATTGAAATTTATGAAATGAAAGGTTCCTGGACAACATAATTTATACTTACAGAATATGTAACTTTACAAAGAGGAGCCCTCATTCCATACTTAGCCAGTTTTTGGATGGCGGGTTCTCGGGATGTCAGACTGAAAATTGGGCTTTTGTTCTTCCGTGCTCTACAAAAAGCATCGATAGTTCCGCGATATACAAACTGACAATTGGACTTCTGGACTATTAGAATTTTAAGGGCACCGTGTCCAAAAAATTTAGCATTGGGCCTCTCTTGTTACGTGGCTTACAAAGAATACCCAGAGTTCCGCGATTTACAAATTGATAAGCAAAGTTCGGACTATTTGAATTGTAAAAAATAATGGTAATGTCTATTACATAGGTTTGTTGACAAAAAACACAAAAAAAATAGCATTCCTCACTTAGTTTTCTTTAAAAGAAGGGATCATGGACGCAAAAGAAATTGAAATTTATGAAATGAAAGGCTCTTGCATAGCCTAATTTATACATACAGAATATGTAATTTTACAAAGAAGAGCCCTCATTCCATACTTAACTAGTTTTTGGATGGCGGGTTCTCGGGATGTTGAGCTGAAAATTGGGATTTTGTTCTTTTGTGCCCTTCAAAAAGCACCGATAGTTCCATGATATACAAACTGATAATTGGACTTGCAGACTATTATAATTTTAAGGGCATCATGTCCATACCAAAGATGCAATTTTATAAAGCAGATATTTACTTTTATACATACAAAAATATGTACTTTTATAGAGTATGGGAATGACATTTAATAGAGCATGCACGGAGCCCTGAATCCATACTTAACTAGTTTTTGCATCGCGAGTTCTCGGGATGTGGGGCTGAAAATTGTTCTTTTATTGTTCTGTGTCCTACAAAAAAGCACCGATAGTTCTGCGATATACAAATTGACAATCAGAACCCAGTTCTTTGTATTGCGGGTTCTCGGGCTGGCAGGCTGAAAAACAGGCCTCTGTTGTTCCATGGCCTACAAAGAATACCCAGAGTTTCACGATATACAAATTGACAAGCGGATTTCGGACTATTTGAATTGTAATGGACTCTATGGCAAGTAGTAAGAAGGAAAGGTGGTAAAGATAAAGTAGTGAACATAATTTTATGACATTTATATAGAAAAAATAATAAAAAGTATTAGATATTCCTGTAAGACGTTCGATCTCACTAAGGGAAAAATATATCAAGTCTTCTACTATGTGAAAAAAAAACTGGTCGAGGGTATCGACCACTGGCCAACTTACTTGTTTTCTACGAGGAAGTAACGGGGCTAAGGGAAACGATCCAATTTGTTGAGCGTAAGCTCTTGTTATTCTTCTGAATTGGTTCAACTCCTCATGAGGAAGATCATGGGGTATTTCGAGGAAAATGTTTTCTTCCTCGTGTTGGGGTGAGTCACTCATTTCAGGAGTACACCTTGTATGTGGGATGTCTTGAGACTAACTAGCCATGCATGTGGGTTTTTTTTAATCTACAGGCTATGCGAGATATTATATCAGCAATGTTGTTAGCCATTCATTCATCATCCCTCCTTCTAGCGCCAATTCTGTTGAGGGGTCTGAGATCCCTTTGACTCAACAGTGGGAACCAAACCCACCTTAGAGGCCCAATTAGACTCTGCAACGTTTAATGGTGGAATGGTTCTCCATATATTTCGATCTAGCTAATTTATCGATAGATTTTACTTGTTGAATGACAAAATATCTTCCTATGAAAGTTCCTCCTTCAGCTTTAATGTTCTCTTTTTGTATTTTCTTTTATTAGATGGGTCTGATAAAATTAGATGTGTGATGGTATAAACCAAATAGTAGAAGGTATTCTTAACTACTGAAGAAGGTTGAGCTTTGGATAACCCTTATGCTCAATCATGCAGAAAAATATATTCACACCTATTATAAGCCTACTACTAATATGTTAACTTGTTGGTATTTCATCATTGACTGAGATACAATTATCAGAAGAAGAATATGCATGTAATAAAATGATGGTAAGAAAAATAGTTTCCTTAGCTCAAACATCAATCACACATTAACACAACGATTTGATTTCCATCATTAAGAACAAAAGAACTGCAAAAAATATTGAAACAAATAACTTATCAATAGATTCAGAAACTCTTACTCGTTACAACATCAATTATTGAAATAAAGTTGGAAGTAATTCCTCCTTAATCCAATCACATAACACCTTTGATGAAAAACAAAATTTTGTCTCTGGTCCTAAACATGACTTCTCAATTAAGTTTTTCAGAAATAGTTCATTACAATTCCAAAAAAGAGGGTCTTTCCCAAAACAATCGACCTTTGCTAAAAGGTCAATTCCCTAATTTATAAAGAATCACTAACTACAAATAGTTGTTGCAAGTTTAAGTTAAGTAAACAAAATTTTCCATGTGGTGCTTGATCCTTTTGTTCTCTCAGAATCATCTCATGGTTCTGTTGAAGTGGATGACTCTTCTCATACTCCAACCATTTGACGAAAATATCGTCGCATGTGTTGGCATATGGGAACATGTGTTTGTCCATCGGGGCTGAAAGAATTTCTTTTTCTTCTACTACCTGTTCTCTGTATTTGACTATTTTGGCACTCACTCATTGCAGAATTGAACGAGCCTTGATAGGATGCTCCATAAAGCGTTGTATTTGACCCAGTACCATGCTCACCACCTATGTGATCTTTATTGTCCATGTTGAGTCTTGTTCTGCATGTCACTTGACTATGTCATGTAGATTGAAAAAGTCTTTGGGTGAGATGAATTATGGGAGGCCAATGAATTTCAACTCCCGATTAATCTTTTCGCATCCTTTTCACACTCGATGCACTTCTTCTGTATCTCTCGCTGAGGTTCTTGGGCCATCCTTACCGAGTATTCAATTTATTTCCTTATTTTAGCAATGATGCTCTCCCTTATCACTCGAATATCGTGCTCTTCATCGTATCGCCCATTTTTCACTACGTTGATGTAATCAATTGTTTCCACCGCTTGGTATGCCTTTTCATACCACCTTTCCACATTCTTACAGGTTTCCAGTGCCATAAGGTTATCTTCTTGGAAATTGTCTATACCTGTAGTGAAAATATGGTGTTCATATGTGAGCTTTGCATAAGCATCCTAGAACTCATTCCTAGGGAACACTGTGGCATGCGTTGAGTCCTGATAGTATTTCTCCAAATGGTGTAGATGCTCCAACTCCTTTAGCGCAGCAGAGAGCTCATTTGCATCTCTCCTTGCTCGATCCAACATGGCATCCATGATATCCATCCCTATGTCGATGAGCTCAGACATATTTGCATGTTCTGTACTGAGCAACTTCTCCTTCGAGGTGATGAGAATTGAGCTATCCAGCGTGATTCTTCTCTTCTTGGTGGTCCTCTTCATGATCACTTTCCTTTTCCTATCATAAGCAATCGCATGTATATTGGTGAAATCGTCGATAGGCTCAAAGATTTGTTTCTCTCCCCAGGTTAGAGTGTTTCCCAGGCTCCTTGTTGTGTGTATTTGTTCTAATATTGGTTCCTGGACTTCTTTCATATGCTCTGATGGCTCAACCTTTATTTGTTGTTCATCGGGTGGTGAGGTATCGACCAAAATTGAAGAACCAGGGATAGGTTCAGTACATAATTGATAATTGATTGTCGAGGTGTCGATCTCTTACTATTGAACTTCCTCTTTTTAACCACCCCATCCTATCTCATCCATCGAGTTTTCTTTTGGGGAATTCGATAAGTAGGGAAACTTAGTGTCTAGGACACTTTCGACATCATGGTCTCTCTACGAAATTTTTTGAACTGGAGAATTGAGACTTGAGGCGGATTATGTCTAAGGTTCCTTCTCCTATGTAATTAGTACCAAAGTTACTAGAGAGACCTCCAAATTATCCTCGACATCATAGATGGTTATTAGATCAAACAGGGGTTCACCTGGGGTCCTTGAAACCTCGGGTTGGATTGGAATGGTCCCTGATGATCTGATATGTGGTGCTGGAACTCTAGGGTTTTTGAGATCGGTGATTTGTTCCAGTTGTATTGACACTAAGCCACTTGGGTCTCCTCTGATTTTGATTGGGTTGTCCGAGGTGATCCTCATAATTTCTATCAGTTCATGATCGTTCTCTAACTCGTCAATGACTCTCTGCGCTCTTTCTAGTAAAAGTAATCCTCTCCTTTGTGTCTTTGTGGTCTCTTCTTATATGATTTATTTTCTAACTCTGAGAGCCTCTTAAGCCGATTGCTCTATTGTATCCACTTGCTCATCCATGATCATAGCCTTGAACTTGGTCATGTTTGGGTTGGATTTCCTCTTTACTACCTCCTCCCAGTCCTAAGCGCATTCTGTAAAAATCTCATCCTCAAACTTGTCATACGTGTATGGCCAACAAGACGATTATCATACTTGTGAAGTGTGTTGGAGAACTAGGCATTTAGGATCGTGCTTATGAAACTAGCATGTTGGGAACTTGAGTTCAATCTTAATCATCCCTTCATGTTTGGCTTGAGCAGTTTCCTTCACTAGATAAAACCCCACATGGAAATCATAGGGTATCAAAGCTCGTTTATTTATCCTTAACTAGTGTGGCGTTATAGCCCTGCAGGAGAGTCTGATAACAGATTTCTCCCACAATGAGTCAGTTTGGGACGTGAGAAGGGAGTAAATACGGTGCTCTGGTGTCCCCAAAAACCCTAATATAAGTTGTGTGTTTGTCTAGATACCAGTGACCTACCTTCGATATCATTTTCTTGGGTGTTGCAAACAACCTTGGGCATTCCTTTTTAAACAAAATGATATAAACTCGGGCGATGAATTCATCGCAAATAAGGGCATAATATTTTTTGTACCTGTTCTCCCATAATATGTTGAAGTAGACATGAACAAGCAGTTCTGCAACGTGCCATATTAAATTCATACCGGCGAAGACATTCCTTGCACATATTACATCGAGTAGGTACGAGGCCATGTGGAAAGCAAGAGCTTCTCCTTATTTCAGTTTTTGAGCCTGCAATACATTGGTGCTCAATTTCTTGGAGATGATTTCTCCCTAGTTGAAACTACTCCTTGAGATAGCCACAGTGTATGCTAGGGGCATCAATGCTTCTAATACCTTGGAGAAGTCATTTTCTTCATACAGTTGGAAAATTAGAGCCATCAAGTATATGTATGGCTCCCTCAGGTTCGTTGTCCCATACCAACCATTGCTCTGGTTTGTATATTTCTTGTCCTCCTTCCACCATGAGTCCATCAACCAGCTGGTGTCATGGAATTCATAGAATTTCACCACGAAGTCTGTGTTCAACCACTCCTATGGGTCTCTGAGCTTGTAATACTTTTGAACTTCTTTTGGGAGAAAATATCGGACACACCCGCCAGTCTCATCGTTGATCAGGAATTTATGTGCATCTATGTGATCAATCAACAAACTTAGGGTCTCGATGCATGGGAAAACTAGAGTTCGGTAGGATATCATGTGCAAGAACGACCACCGAATTTTCGTGAAAACTTGGTCATCTAGCACCCTTACATTCGAGTCTCTATGTGGGATAAACTCTGGGTAGTCCTCCCGGTTGATTCTATTGAAATGATGTCCCCACTATGGGACAATAATTTTGGATGAAGTGGTTTCTTCTGTACTATCGAAGACTAGGGGTGGAATGAAAGATTTCTTCGTCGAGGTTTTAATGAACGACTCTTCCCTGAGAGCGTATTCCAACTGCCTCGCAATACTAGGAGAAGAACCCTCACCAATTTCTGCCTCCTTTAGCTTATGTGCCTTCGGCGAGCATATGGTCATTGGATTTCTTGGAGGCATTTTCACTACAGCTAGAACATAGTTAAACATTGTGTAAAATATCAAATGCATATATATATAACAAATTACGACCGTCAAATTGATAAAATTTAACGCATACCTCTGTTGCTTGTTTAACCTGGTTTTGATGGTCTGAGAATCAACGTAGTCTTGAGACGCTCGCTTTTCTTCTTCAGATGCTCTGGAAATGGACACTTTGTGTGCATAATAGAAATGTTCGAAGTCCTTTTCATTATTTAAACAGAGATGAAATTAACTTGTCGCATCAATTATTCAATTAAGGATATGAGTGTGGTTCTAAAAAATATGTCGCCAGATCTTCATTACGTTTAAAATTAAATTCGATCGTAGGTCGACGACACGGGCATGGGCTATAACATGGCCTATAAGTGATTTCAAATTCATTTTGTTCAATCGGCGCACGGGGTAACAATGTATGTGGGGTGAAACATTAACTGGCCTATTAAATGACAAAATCTGATCGCATCTCATGCTAAAAACATCCCATTGTTTTGCTAATCTTGTTGGTGGATCGAGGGTCGAGGATTTTATTTAAACATCACTCATTGATATCTTCTGGAAAGAGCTCCAACACCGATCCATATTTCCATACATAGTTGACGTGGAAAATCTGAATCGAACATGTGACTAGGACACATATAACCTTAAAATGACTCATGACGAAACTAGACTGTACGAAACCCCTATGCGACAAAGACACATGGCACTTGAGACTGATGTCTTCGTTTAATCATGTTATTTGGAATCGGGGACTTTTCCTTAGCTAATCGTTCTAAAAATAGTTCCTACCCTTCCGACGCCGAAAAGTATCAAGGATCGGCGATCGATGATAAGCCTCCCCAAGTGCTCCCAGATTAACTCTCTCATAAATTTTTCGATCTCGAAAGTGCATCGGGGAACGACGATCGGACATGTGTCAATGAATTTTTTTTCAGTTATTTAACTGTTCAATATTTCGCCGACCCCGAACCAACACATCCATCATCGACTATCGGGGGTTTATCATGGCTCATGTCAACATTTAGTACTCTCGTATTTCATTGACGCCGATGGGAATCGACCATCTCCTGAATCTGCATGGTGATTTACTAACACAAACGTACTCTTCCTTTTACCGACATCGATGGTGCATCAACGATTGGTGATTATTATTATGGTGCGGCCATTTTATCTTCTTGGACTTTTCCGACGCCGAATAAAAGTGCGCTTGACACAATGTTAGTTGCATATTCTTATTTAGAATGCCCAGTTCTTTTAGACACAAGGTTTCATTTAACAAGTTCAAACAAATCCAATTTCATCGATAAGATTCATGAAAACAAAATAAGCCATCCCTCCATAGTGAACTTAATTAATACACTAAAACAAAAGAAAACAAGTGGTACCCAAAACCGACAGAATTTCATGAATCTTTTAGGGTGTGTTGGGCACTCAACAAGCCCATAGGGAGTTATGGAGTGCATTATTCCAGTTCCTCTGATTTTCAACAATTGTTTTTTTTTAATTCTTACCAGGTTTTTATTAGTTGACTCTGCTACCCCATTCCCTTGTGGATAATAGTTTCCAGAGTATCTTATTATGATCCCCTTGTTAAGAGAGAATTCAGTCAAATGTATGGAAGAAAAGAAGGAAGCATTATAAAAAAAGGAGGACGGAGGGTAGTCCAAATCTCGTTATCAGTTGTTGCTCTAGAAATTGTATTACTACCTTTTCATTAATGTGCATGAGCGGGATATCTTTCGTCCATCTTGTAAAATAGTCTGTAGCAGTCAAGATATATTTATATTGTTTCAAAGAATTGGGAGTAATTTATCCTATGACGTATATTCCCCACTGCTCAAATGTTTGGATATAGTCACTAGCTGGACTGGAATAGTTTCTCTATTTTCCCTACCAGCACTCACTTGACAAGTTTTACATTTCCTGGCATATGTTTGAATGTCCCTAAACAAATTGGGCGAATATTAACCAGCCCTTAGTATTTTATGAGTCATGGTTTCTCCTACAAAATTCGCACCTGCTAGTTCATCGTGGAGTTCTCTCATCACATTTTATGCATTGTCCTATTCAAGACATCTAAGAAATACTCCATCATAGTTTATGCGGAAAAGAACATAATTTATGAGGCGATATTGAGTGGATTTTAACCTCAGGGCTCTCCTTTCTCTAGGGTTTATATTTTCAGGACAAGTCTCGTGATGCAGGAGATAAAACATGTTTCCATACCAGGATTATCTCCTAGGAAGTAAGTATAGGGATTCACCGCACCATAATGATATCTCATTTTCCCAACCGGGGTCTTCTGCGTTAATCAAATCTTGGGCCTCGGCAACTAGTTTACACGATCCTTGTCCTTTGACCTATTTGGGAGGTTTTATGTCTAGATCAAATTCTTGAATGGAGTCCATCCAATTTCCCCTCCTTTCTCCCATTTATTGTTGGGTGAATAAATATTTGACTACGGGGTGAGGGACTATGACTTTGGTGTGATTCTTCAGGATATGGGATATGAAATGATTGATTGTTTTATATATTGCATAATCCTATTTGTTTATAGCAGGGTAGTTTAGTTCAACTCCTTGAAGGTTGTTTCTCATAAAGGATACTGGTGCCTCATTGTTTTCATCATCCTTTTGGGTAAGTATTGCAGCCAAGGATTGGCCAGAAGAAAGGGTATAAAGGAAAAAATCCTTGCTAAAGTCAGGACTTCGTAGCACTAGTGCTTGGGATATTCCAGTATTGATGTTATTAAAATATCCTCTCCTTTCTTCATCCCATTTAAACTTTGCATATTTGAAAATCATTTTTTGTAAAGGTTTAACAGTTTCAGCGAAGTCAGGAGTAAACTTCCTAACAAAATTGATATTCCTGAAAAACAATTGCATGGCCTTTTTATTGTGAGGCAAAGGGATTTAAGCTATTGCTTTTATCCACTCAGGTTCGATGCTAATTCATCCTTGATATATGATGTGACCTAATAATTTTCCTTCCTCTACATTGAAGAAGGTTTTATTGGGGTTCAAAGATATTCCATATTTCCTACACCTTTCAAAAATATGAGTCAAATGTTGAATGTGCTCTTCCTTGTTTTTTGAGTATACTTCTACTTCATATAAATAGACTACCACACACTTGTTAATAAATCCCCGAAAAGATACGTCCATGGCCCTATGGAAGGTTTCTCTTGCATTAATCAACCCAAAGGGCATACGTTTATAAGCAAAGGTTCCCCACTTGGTTCAGAAGGTAGTTTTCAATCGATTATCTTATGAAACCAGGACCTGGTTATATCCCAAGAAACTGTCTAGGAGGGAAAAAAATTCAGAGCCAGATACTGTCTATAGGAGTTGTTTCGTGGGTGGGGCTAGGTAATCTTTTTTGATTCTTTGTTAAGGTTTCTGAAATCCACACACAGGCGGATCTCCCCATATTTTTTCATGACAGGAACCAAATTTGCTACCCAGGAAGAGTGTCTAACCTGAAATATAATTTTGGCATCTAACAATTTCTTCATCTCTTGATACATCAAAGGTTCCAAAGATGGGTGATACTTACTAAGTTTTTGTTCGAAGAGTTTTACTCCAGATTTTAATGGGATTGTGTGTTGGATAATGCGAGTGTCATAAGTTTTTAATTCTCAATAGGACCACACAAAGACATCTTGATATTCTTTAAAAAGTTTGAGATATGATTTATTGTCTTGTTTGGACATTGTTTTACCTAGATTTACATTCTTGGGGTTTTCAGGGGTTCCTAGGTTTATAGCCTCATATATAGAACATGAGATCCTTGTTTTTGCATTCTTTGACCCTCTAAATCTTTCCCTTAGGTCTAAAAGTTTCTCCAAATTGGCCACCCATTTTGGTATTGTGTGAAACTTTGGTTTATTATAAGAGTGATATGTTCCCTTCTTCTGTTCATGGAGATTTGATTCTGTGAGTAGTTCTTGGAATATTTAGTCATCAATGGCAAAATCCTTAAAATTCTCTTGGTTTACAGGAAATCTACAATCTGTTCATCCCCTTCAAAGACTTTCCAGTTAGAAATGTTGTTAGGAACCGACTGTTTGTAGAGAAATTACATTGTGAACCTAGAGGCTTCATAATTTTCTAAAGGAGATAATCTCGAGGCTGCGGTGGCTAAGGAATCAACAAGAGTATTTTTTGTCTTGGGAATAGAAGTAATGTTGAAGGCCTCAAAATTGTCTATTAGTCGGTGTACCTCTTGCTGGTAATTTCTCAAGTGAGGTGAATTGAAATGGATAGGATTCTTCACTTTCCTAATGATAATTTCAGAGTCTCCAAAAACTTTCAATTCCTTAATGTTTAAGTCTATGGCTTTTTTCATTACCTGAACTAGGGATTCATATTCAACAGTGTTATTGGTACGTTCAAATTCTAATCTATAGGATAAGAAGTTATGCTTTCCCTTTGGGTCAATGAGAATGCATCCTACACCCGACCCTTCTTGCGATTTAGACCCATCAAAGTACAACGTCCAAACTTGTGAGGAAAAATTAGTAACTTCCTCATGCCTAGTTATTTTCTCACCTTCATCTTCCTTGTCTACTTCTCTCGACAAAGGATCCTGACAGATGATTCTTTCTTCTGCAGATGCCAGTAGATTTACTTGAAAGGTCATTTCATAGTTTTGAGTGAGAGGTACATCAGATGAGAGAGGGTAGAAATTTTCGAAATTAGAATTGTAGGAGTAGATTTCCTAACAGATGGAAATTTGTTGGCGAGGGTTCGTCGAGAGTTTCTAAATCAGTAACAGTGTCTTTGAGATATATTTCTCTATCGATCCTAATCATGTTTGTATGACATTTTAATGGAAACTGGAGGTGATCCCAGTCTGTACTAAAGTATCCATTTAATTTGTTGGATCAATCTCGACTAAGTAACAGTCCATAGGCCTCTGGGATGACTACTAGGGTTATGTCAATTACTTGAACAAATTTTGGGTGTGTAGCCATTCTGATCATGATAGATTTAAGTTCCCCAATAACCTTCACCTGAGTCCTATCTAGTTGTATAACATGATTATCACTTTTGAGTGGGGTTGTGTTCAATTTCTTGCAGATTGGTAATGGCATGACGTTGGAGGATGCCCCTGAATTGACTAGGAAATTATGTAGGTTTCTGTTAAAGACTTGAAACGTTAAAAGGAAAGGAGGAACAAAAGGCTTTCCTCTTTTGTATAAAGAGAAATAATTCACACTCAGTTTATTTTTTAAATTTGTGGGGGATGGGACCTCACCTAGGTCAATGCTTGTCATAGGGGCTTTGATTGATTTCAAGGCTTGTAACAGAAAATAATTTTATTTAGGGATCCTACACATGTCCATGACAGACACATTATCCTTCATCTTCTTCAATTCCTCCACTACATTACAGTCTAGCTTAGGAGATTCCTATGTGTGTATGTTGGTTGGATTCTTTTGAGAAGAAAAAAGTGGTTTTGGGCGATCGACTGCTTGATTCCCTCTAGATGAATGAGTAGTTATAGGATTAGTTTGGACCAATTTACTTCTACCTCGCATCTGCACAACTAGGACTTCAACGAGAGGTTCTTGCACTTAAGCGATGTCATTGAAAGGAATCAGGTGGTTGGAATCCCATAACAACATGGTTGTCTCTTTCGGTGGCTCATGATTTTCCTGATCAATGGAGTTTATTGTCGAGCCAATGGGTTGTTTGGTTAGGGAGCATTCATATAGGAATCGGTTAGCCATTAAATTCATAGCGTGCACCCATTTAGGTCAGTCCCTTTCTGAATGATTATATTGGTGGTATGTGCAGAAAGAGTCAGATGCTACAGTTTTTAAGTCAATCATGTTTAGGTTAGTTGGGGGAGGTTCTATAGATTTGAAAGGTGGATTTATTTTAAAGAAGGGTTTATAAGTTCTTTTATTTTGGTTTCTTTCCCCATCATTCCTTTTCATATCTACGATCTGGGTGGAGATTTTTTTGATCATCTACGACAGGTTTTCTAGATCTCCTCCTTCTTTATCAAGACCTAGTTTTGTTTTTTTTACCAGGGGTCTTGTTAAAAAAATTCCTCTCTTATGTAGAGGTTGGGTTTCTTTCTTCATCAATCTTATCTAACCTTCTTTGCATCCTTTCATTTGGAATTCAATCGTTTTAGCTTCCTCAAAATCTCATCTAGGGTATGTTTGGAAACCCTTTTTACAAACATGGAGATGGAAGAAAGGAGAGTGTTAGTGTGTACCTGAATCTGCAAATCCTGGGTAGGTTTAGCTTCAGGTTGAAATCTGCTCAGGATAGTGGTAAAATGTTGGTTGAAAACTTTAACCATCTCTTTTGGACTCATGGTGGCGGCGAAAATTTCAGTCATTAAAGATCCTGTGGTGGTTTCTTTTGAAAATTTGTCTAAGAAATATTTTTAAAACTTCATCCAGCTAGTTATGGATCCAACTAGCAAGTTAAAATACCAAGTCGAGGCTAAATTCTCAAAGGTATAGGGAAAAATACTACACACTACATCCTCATGTTGTACGTTCATTAATATTATAGCTAATATGAACTTCTTGATATGGTCCTCAGGAAATCCAAAGGTTTCAGATTCAAATTTGGGGAGTAATTTTTTTGGATGTCGCGGTAGGTTATGCACCCGTCTTGGGATTGCCAGAGCATCTCTGGCCAACCATGGTTTATTATCTTGAGTTTGAGTTCCCTTTTCTTCATTATTCTTGTCATTATCCTCCATGTCTTTTGATTCAGAAGTTGAGCGATCCGAGTTAGACCCTTCCTTGTCAGATTCAAAATCGTTAAGTTCAAAGTAGTTATCGACTGGTGTTTTGGGGATCATATTAAGGGGTTGTTCGATCTTAGTAAGGGAAAAACATATCAGGTATTTTACTGTGTGAACAAAAACCTGGTCAGGGGTGTCAACAACTGGTCTCCTTACTTGTTTTATACAAGAAAGTAAAGGAGATAAAGGTAACACTCCAATTTGTCGGGCGTAAGCTCTTGTGATTCTTCTGAACTGGTTCAACTCCTCATGGGGGAGACGTAAGGTATTTCATGGAATAGGTATTATACTTTCTTGCGCACAGGTGAGTTACTCGTTTGTGGAGTAGTCTATGTATGTGAGTTGTATTGAGAATGACTAGCCATGTATGTGGGTTGTTTTGAATCTACAGGCTATGCAGGATATATTATCGAAAACATTATTAGACATTCATTCGTTCAGGTTTCTCCTTCTAGCACCAATTCTGTTGAGGGATCATAAATACTTAACTCAACAGTAGGAACCAAACTCGCTTAAGAGGCCTAATTAGACTCGTAAGTGTTTGATGAGTGAAATGGTTCTCCAGATCTTTGATCCAGTTGATTTATCTATGGGATTTACGAGTGACTAACAGGTGTATCTTTCTATGAAAAGTTTCTCCTTCAGGTTAAGCGATTCTCTTTTTGTATTTTTATACTCTTAAATAATCTAAGTAAGATAAGGATGATGGCATAAGACAGTTGATAAAGGGAAATTACTAAATACTAAAGAATTTTGGGCTTAGGATAACCCTTAGACCTCAACGTGTAGACAACAGTAATCATACCTATTACAAGTTTAGCAATAATACTTTTACTTTTGGACATTCATCATTGATTGAGATAAAAATTGTAGAAAGGAAAAAAAATACGTAACAAAGATGAGTGTAAGAAAATTAGTTCTCTTAGCTCTACTATCAATCACATATAAACACATCGATTTATTTTCATCATCTAGAACAAAAGAATTGTTATAGTATTGAAAGATAACTTAACAATAAATACAACAACTCTTACTCAATACAACAACACTATCAAACTCGAAGATGGAAATAATCTCTCATCGATACAATCAGATTGACGCTTTAGATGAAAAAAAAATGTCTCTGGTTCTAAACAAAACTTCTTAATTAAAATTCACACGGAAATAATACTTTTACAATTCTCAAAAATAATGTCTTTCCCCAAAACCATTGACCATTTTCATGAGGTCGATCTCTCTATTTATAAGGAATAACTAAGATAAAAATAACTTCTAAAATTTGTGTTAAGTAAAAAAAAAAATCACTTGTGGTAGAATTTATCTCCTCGTTCTCTTGAGATCATCCAATTTTTTACTGCAGTGGAATGCCTTTTTGGTAGGCGTGTAGACGACTGGTTCCACTTTAGTGGAAAAATTAAGCTGTCTAACAGTGTCGGGTGAATATCCTTCACCGACCTCTTCTTCTTTAAGTTGTGGTGCTCTCGGTGAACACTTGGTCGTTGGATTCCTTGGAGGCATTGTTCCTGCAAAAAGAAAAGAATGAGATACTGACTTGCAGAAATAATACTAGAATATAGAAAATTGAGACTGTTGAAATGATACAGACAATTCATAACTCCTCTTCGCACAAGCTTAACCTGGTTTATAATTCTGAAAATTGACTGTGAGCTCTTGAAACACTCTCTCTCTCCTTCGACTACTCCTGGAATGAAAGACTAGTGTACATAATGTTGCGTTTGAATTTTTCTTTACAATTTAAACATAGAGCATACTTACCTTGTCACGTCAGTTCTTGAATTCAGGGTGTAAATGCGGTCTGCACAATCCATCACCAAGCTCTAAATCATGCTCAGGATTAAATGCAATCTTAGGTTGGCGGTGTAAGAGCAGGGCACGTCGTAGTTCATCGGCATTTTCAAAACCCTATTATTTGTTCGACACATGGGATAGTAACGTGTGTTGATCAAAGCATTAATTGTCCTATTAAATATCAAAAATCTGATCTTAGTTTTTGTTGAAGGTGTCACATCATATTGTTGATGTCCTATCATTCTGCTTGTTTAAACAAGTGGATCAGCGTCGACATTTTTATTAGACAACGTTCGTTAATACCTTTGTTAGTGAAAGCTTCAATGCCGACCCGAACTGTCGTACAATGTTGAAGTGGAAATGCTGACCTGGAAGGGAAACCATGACACGTGGCATTTGACTTTGGCTCCTCCGTTAAAAGGTTTCTTTGACATCGGGGATTTTCTTTAAACATGGTCGTAGGAACCTCAACCTATCCTACCGATGTCGACGAAATGTCGAGGATCCGCGATATGTGAGTCTCTATGGTCATTATTTCGTGATTTCATCCCTCGGAGTTTGTCAATGTCGAAAATGTATTATTGATCAGTGATTGGCGATGTGTCAAAGTAAATATTTATGCAATTTAAGGTTTTCTTTGAATATCACCGACCTCGAACAATGTATCGACGATCGATGATCGAAGGTTTGTTAGGTGTGTCGATGTTGGTGTTTTCCTTTTCGTACTTTCCCAATGTCGATGGTGTATCGACAAGATTTTGACAACTTCTTCGCAAGATATAATTAGTGATCGGTGCACCTTCTCTTCCATTCTCCTGATGTCGATGATACATAGGTGATCGACGATTGATGCTTATCATTGTCGTGTGGTCAATTTTACTGTGCAGATCGCATCAATGCCGATAATAGGTGCATGGCTCAAAATTTTAGCTGTGTATACTTAGTTAAAAATGCCAAGTCTACTTTAGAAGAGAAGTCAATCTATTCAACGACTACGATTTACATTTATATCGATGAACTTTTCCCCACAATAGTGGTATACTACATAACTTTAGTTTCAAAAATTAATATATATTTGAGGACCTTTAATATAGTGGCATGCCTTATTGAGCTCCCTTCTAAACTTGAACCGATATGATTGAAAGTTTAGAACGCTTCGATTTGATCTTCATCCAATTGAGTCTCCGTAACTCCTAATTTTTATATATACCATTGAAATGGGAAGTTATACTTTGTAATTATGTAAAAAAAAAAAATATTTATTGAGTCTTCGTAATTTCTAATTTTTATATGTTTAGTTGAAATGAGAAGTTATGCTTTGTAATTATGTAAAAAAAAAAATTATTGATTCTGTGTAAATCCTCATTTTTATATGTGACATTGAAATGGGAAGTTATACTTTGTAACTATGTAATCTTTTTTATTTATAAATTCTTTAACATATGATGTTTACTAAATACATGTGATTTTACTTTATATTTATATGAATAAATGATTAAATACATTCAAATTATACATTAAAATAATTGTGTTGAAATATTTGGGTCACTTTTATTGCTATGTATTAAAGCCTTCAAAGTTTCATGTGGGTGAATTCTAATAGGAACAAAGGTTTCAATAGAATCAATTGGAACATGTGTTATATTCCTAGAGACTGGGAGTAATGGCGATCATTCATAATCACATAATTCTATAAAAAGACATTCATTATATGTTAAAAGGATTATTTAAATAATTGATGAAAAATTATGAAGAGCAAGTACTAATCATAAGTTGCATAACTTATGGATCCTTGTGGGTTAAAATTGCTTGGAATGTTTTTAATATCCAATCTCTTTTGATTACTCCACAACATGTTAAAATAAAATGCACATTTGTATTTAAAAGTATTTGAAAAACTTGGAATACTATCAAACCTAAGATTTAGTAGAAATGTAGCATGCTCAAAACAATTTATTCATTTAATAAACACATAAAAAGCTGCCAAGTTTGTAGACAAATTTATATCTAGATGATGCATTGAAAAGTTCAAAGATCTCTTTGACACTTTAGAGAGGTGAAATAATAATTTCAACTCTCCAGAAAAATTAAATTTGAAGCATGTCAAGAGGTCAATTCTTGAAAATCTATTAATCAAGATTGGGATGTATGCACTTATTGCAAGGTGAAGATACTAGATATGGAACTATAAGAAGAATTACAAATCTAAACTTAGACTCAAAGAGAAAAACCTAACTATATCTAGGCTTAGTACTATCTATAAGCTCTTTATGGAGTCAAATACAATTTTGTTGTCCTAGTTTGTGTCTTTGGGGAAGTAGCCTTAAACCAATGTCTAGAATGATCGGGAGTGAGGCAATTGAAATGTTCATTATATAGAAGAAATGAAACTATAAAACATTTTTTTTTAGTTTCACACAACATACTAAATAATGACAATATCATTTTTAAAATTTATTTGGAACTGAAAAGAATGAATTTAATTTAAAGAAATCTAGTATAATAAATGTTTTATCTAAAATAATGACTTCTACTTCATCTTTATTTGCAAATTACACTCTATGTTAAAAACTCTATGTTAAAAAGATAAAAATTGAAATGACACTTATCTCAGTAAAAAAAAATCCTTTATTAATTAACATTTGATCATTTGAAAAATAATATAAAAAATTTAACAAACTAAAACTTTATGAAATTTTACTAATATACATTTGCAAAATATGTCTTATTATTTTTATAAAGTAATGAAAGCCCATAAAGTGAATAAAACGTTGATTAAACTCGTTGAAGAGAAAGAAAAACAGAAATCTAATATAAAAAATAAAACTTAATAATATAAATATAAATCAATTTAAAATTTAATTCATATTAATTAACTGAGATCAAATCCTTGAATTGAAAATCTAAGACTAAAAGGATTTGAAGTCTTAATATTTTGTTAATTTTTTTTATTTTTAATATGATTTAAAAAAACACATATATATACACTGACCGTATATATGTTGTTTTGTTGTGAGGAAAAATATTCAAAAGCTACAGTTTTCCATTCTTTACAATGGTTAACCTCTCGCTTTCTAATGCATTTACTAGTGATACTCTCATTAGTTGGCAGCTTATCGTCTCATTGTCAATGCATGTAATGGTGATACTTCGAGTAGTTGGCAACGTAACTTGTCATTTCTGTCGCTGCCATGTGCGTTTTCCATTTGCGTTTTCCAGGTATCTCATCATGTGCGTTTTCCATTTGCACAATGCCCAAAGTGACAGAGCATGGTAGCCCATGATTTTATTCCAGAATTCCGTGGCCCACATGCTCTCAGTATCCCTGGAAATCATAATATTGAATGTTCTTGTAAAGACTTTCTCATACATTATATATTCAAATCATATAAATTTCAAAGAAACCGGATTTTTTGAGTTGGTTTGAAAATTTAAGAGGTTGATACCAACAACATTCATATTTACGTCGAAAGGTGTACACCTATTGATAATGGGCACAATTAATTAGGCCGAGCACCTATTGATAATGGGCACAATTAATGATCTTTTAACCTTATTTAATCTTAAACCCTAATCTGATGGCTATGCATTGAAGATGCTGGCATATTCTTATTCATCCTCAGTATCCCTGGAAATCATAATATTGAATGTTCTTGTAACGACTTTCTCATACGTTATATATTCAAATCATATAAATTTCAAAGAAACCGGATTTTCTGAGTTGGTCTGAAAATTTACGAGGTTGATACCAACAACATCCATATTCACAGTAATTTCAATTTCGGCAAATTTCTAGTCATTGGAATAGAAATTATTACTGTGATTCATAATGGTTAGAAGTCTGAATTTTCTTTTTAAAGGTGAAAAGTAATATGAAGACATCTCGAATACGGTGGACAGTATAACTTACAATTGGTGCAAGTGCAGTCGAAACGCAATGCCGACAATTTGAATAAAGTTAAAACTTTTCAATGTTAACATTATCATGGCATGTCAAAAGGCAAGGCCGACAATTTAAATAGAATTAAAAACTTTCTTATGTGAATAGTATCATGGCATCTCATGACTTCAATAGTACAGCACATATAAACATGGAGACAAAAACTGCTCACCCACTCTCGAGAGTAAGTATGTTGAGTTTGGAGAAAATAGTTTGTAGACATACCCACCCAATATAGTAAGTACTCAAGTTTGGAAAAAATAATGTGTAGATATACGTTAACTAGAGATTTAACGCTTAAGCTAAGCATAAACCATCAGATTTAAAGTCATTATTTATTTATTTTAGGAAAATTTGTTCAAAATTTATTGTCTAAATTAAACATAGGGAATTAGATTTCATACCATTATTTTTCTTTCCTTAAATGTTATTTAATCTTCAAATGAAGGTTAAGGGATAGTGAAAGGATATAATAAAATATCCCTGTCAGAGATTAGGGAAAAATAAAACTAATAATCTTTGCTAATACCGAGTGATAATCCAAATATATTAGTAAGTATTAATAATTAAGATAAAATTATCTGGGTAAAAGAACAGGTGGACTATAGAAAGGTCCGTAGGGGACTGAGATTCAAACAACACTTACGTGAAGCAAACAACTTCCTGTTAAAAGTTTTCGAAATTAGTTTTAGAAGGGAATACCAACTACCGAGTTACATCCGGA
>ML806476.1:19535-32846 GCA_009831015.1 Picea engelmannii
CATGGAAATGAGACCATACAAGACCTTGCATGTCAATGACCCCATGCCTAAAAGTTTTTTCCTACAAACTACCTCACATTCATTACATGGTTTAGATAGGGTCCATTAGGGAAACATCCCTCTACTTTGGTCTTGGTACACCAAATAGCTTACTTGGATAACCCTCCCATACTTAAATTTGGAAAATCGTATAAAGTCTTTGTGCATGTGTGAAATATGAGAGGGGGGAATCTATTGTTACTTGTTTGTGTGGCTCTTGTATTAAATATGATTTATTTGGCATGATTCTATGATTGGTGGACCCTTGGAGGGTGTACTTTCTTTGTCTTTGGAGGACTATATCGATCACATCATGAATGGAGATGCTAAGCCACTTGGGATCTTCATAGGGGCATAAAAGTGCATTTGATGGATGTTGTTGCCCCATGATTATAGTGCATAGATGATGAGTGTTGCACCATTAGATGATGTCATGCCTCGTGAGAGAGGCTTAGCATGATGAAACACATGATGTTACCCCCCATTGCTTGAGCATTGCATTACTTGACCATGACATCATGCTTAGAGAGGCTTGATGTGACATGGGGGTGCCCTTGGTGATGTTGTGGCACAAGGGTGGTGCCTTAACCCTTTATTTGCTTGATGTTTGGATCACGAGGATGACATGGCTGTTAGAATTTCATTAGTTTTGTTAACATTAGATTTACCATGACATTTTGATCTTCTTTTAACATTCAATAGCTATATATTGAAATATATAAGCAACAAATAAACAAGCACAAGAAGACACAACAAATTATCCTGGGAAAACCCCAAACTCTAGGAAAAACCCAACCAACTTTGCTTAGGAAAAATATTTCTATTATTCCAATACAACCATAAACAAACTCTATTCACAAGAGCAAACCAACAATGAAGAAACCTTGATAACCATTACTTATCTCTTCTTCTTGTCAAACCCTAGCAAGGGTAGACAACTGAGTCACCACATAACTAGCGCCAAGATAGCGCACCACAGAGCTGACACCAAGATAGGAACATCAGAGAGTTGGCACCAATATAGGTTTACCATAGAGCTGACACCACAGAAAGCTAGCACACCTCTTCCCAGAAATAACGCACAAGAGAAAGCACCAAGAATAACCAAGATAACCCAAGTGTTGTAGAGTTGCGTCTTCTCCTTGCCTCGGACTTGCACCTTCTTCTTGAGTGAGATAGATGAGTGAGTGAGTGTGTCCAAATGAGGAAGACATCTCCTTATTTATAGTCTTCAAGTCACTTTAGCTGGGGTCGACTTCTCTTATGGGAAATCCTAATTTTTCACTTAATTATTTTCCTGTGGGCCGACTTCTCTTTTGTGGTCTTCTATTTCACTTTATTCTTTTTCAGGGTGTTCTTCAACTGTTCAATGGTCTTCCTTGACTTCTTGGAATATTCTTCTTCTATAAGAAAAGTTGTCCAGGAGGGAATACCTCCCACAACTACCAAAACGTCAACACTCCCTCTTAGCTAGGGAGGTATTCTTCCAAGATGTTTTCTTCTAGTAGTCCAATGACTACCACTATAGTCCAATGACTATACTGTAATCATCTAATAGCCCCAAGGCTACCACCATGCCATCAATAGCTCAAAACTTCCGCCATAGTCTTTACAACTATTGTGCAATCAATTAGTAGCACACAACTACTACCATGCAGTCCAATAGTACAAAACTAGTGCCATAGTCTCTATGACTATGTAGCAATCAATTAGTAGCATACAACAACTATGATGTTGTCTAGTAGTACACAACTATTGCCATAGTCTCTATGACTATGTAGCAATCAACTAGTAGCATACAACTCATACCATTTTGTCCAATAGTACACAACTACTGCCATAGTCTCTACGACTGTGTTGTGATGTTTCTCCTCTCCTAGTAATCTTATTCACACTTAGCCACCTCACATGGCGTAGACAAAACTACCACCATAGCCCCATTCACACCTAGCCACCTCACATGGCGTAGGCAAAACTACCACCATAGCCCCATTCACACCTAGCCACTTCACATGGCTTAGGCAAGGCTACGCCATGGTCCAAGACCATGCTACAAGTCTTATTCAGACCTAGCTACCTCACATGGCATAGGCAAGACTTGCACCAGGCTATGGTGTTTCTCCTCTCCCAGTAGTCTTATTCACACCCATCCACTGGCAAAGACTACGACCATAGCCCCAAGGCTACATCATCATCCAAGACCATGCTACAAGTCTTATTCAGACCTAGCCACCTCACATGGCGTAGGCAAGACTTGCACCAGGATGTACATTGCTCCCTCAATCACCTCACATGACTGATCTGAGAAACCCTTGGCCAATGGGGAAGCCTGCTAGAGGAGAAACATCACACCTCCCTCTCAACGAGGGTGGACATTTGGCATCATGCCAAGCTTGTCTCTGAAGAACTTATACTTCACTCTAGACAGAGGCTCGGTAAGAATGTCCGCTATCTGCTCATCTATGGATATGTATCGGAGCTCCGCAACACCTCTCTATACCATGTCTCAGATGTAATGGTATTTGATCTCTATATGCTTTGTCTTGTCATGCAAGATAGGATTCTCTTAAAGCTTCACACATCTTTGATTATCACAATATATCAAAGTTGGCTCCAACTCTAGATCAAATAACCCTGCAAGCAAATTTTGAAGTGAAACTGCTTCATGTCTTGCAACACTGGCTGCAATATACTTTGCCTCTTCTTTACTGAGTGCCACTGAATCTATTTTCCGCTTAAACATGACATCATATCTGATTCCAAACTGAAGCAACATCCTTATGTGTTTTTTCTCGTCCACTGCACTCTTCGCCCAATCAGAGTTTGTATAACCTTGCAACTTTACTGCACCGTCCGAGACATATCTGAGTCCATATCCAACCGTACCATGCAGGTGCCTCAATACATGCTTTGCTGCCATCCAATGTACATGTCTAGGCTCAACCATTCACTGACTCAATGTGTTCACTGCGAAGCATACATCTGGTCTGGTGTTAACCAGGTACATCAAGGATTCGATCAATTGTATATACATCGTGGGATCAACCAAATTTGAAGATGAATCACTCAAGAGCTTTAGATTCGTAACCATAGGTGTGGCCATGGACTTACCGTCCATCATCTTGAATCTTTACAGGATCCCAACTGTATATATTTTCCTTGGCTAAGGAAAATCTCCCCTGGCCTCTGCCACACCTCTAATCCCATCAAATTCAGATCCTTCATTTCGAACTCTGAAGTGAGTTCCCTCTTGCACCCATCTGTGAGCTTCTCATCCTCTGTAAGAAACAAGTCATCCAATATCAAGGGCAACCATCCCCAAGCTCATAAAATAATTGTTTGTTCTTACATACCATGCCCTGGTGCTTGCTTAAGTCCTCTTCAATTTGTAGAAATGAGACTCCTTCTCATGTATCTTGTCGCTGCTCTATGTACACTTTTTCTAGCTACTGGAGCAAGTGTCTCGTCGTAATATTCTCCCTCTTTCTGGGCGAATCTTCTAGCCACAAATCTCACTTTGTACTTCTCTATGTTTCCATCTACAACATGCTTGATTTTTTAGATCCACTTGGAAGTCGCCACTGACTTTCCTTATGGTCTCGGAACCACTTTCCACACATCATCATAGCATCCTTCCACACTTGTTGCTTTACAACTTCTTCATAAGTGGAAGGTTTTGAATCAATGATCTTCCTCATTAATGCCACATAGCTGGAAAACTTGTGTGGTTTCTTGCTCTCTCTAAAAGAGCCTCTGGGAGCTGCATGTCCTTCAACTTCCTACTAAGTGTTCTGAAGCCATGCTGGTCTCTTCCTGGTAATTGAAATTTTTCTGGGTGGATCTACATGTATCTCTGGCTCCACTGTCTCATTCTGACCATTTGGCTTGTGTTCTTCTGGAGTAGAGTCCATCATTACTCCATTCCTTTGGAGCCTCATGCTCCTCGCTATCCTCATCCATGTGAAACTCTCTCCCACCTAGATCTGAGGAGGAATTCTTTCTGAATGAAAGTTTCTAAGCCACCGAATTTCTCTGAGATCAGGCCCACTCTTAGTCTGCATGCTCCCTTTGGGACTTGATTCCTTTTGAGTCTATATAATCTTGGAGCCATTTGCTTTCTCTGCATCTACTGACTTCCTCTAAAGTTTGATCCCATATGAATTGCACTGAGAGGTTGCTTCTCCCTACTGAATCCTGAGGGATGACACCCTCTGAACTTTGGCTCCTAAGTTGGTACTTGGTGGGGCCTCCTGCCTCACCACTGGTGGAGCCATCTGATGCTCCTCATGATATGGCTCATCAATGCCATATAACTGCATGTCCTTTGCATCCTGCAAAGTATCACGAGACCATGTTGGTTTCTTCCTGGTCACTGCAACACTTCTGGGTAGGACCTTCTGGCTCTACCGACTCTTCCTGATGATTTGAAGAGTGATCAGTTGAACTAGAGGGATCTATACAATCATCCTTTGGAGCCTTTTGCTCTTCACAATCAATCTCCATATGAGATACTCCATATCCCGCAAAAGTATTGTTCTTCCTCTTCTCTTTTGATACATGGATGTGTACGGACATGTACACGACTCTATGTCTGGACAGTGTGCTCCATGTCTCAGCTATAGACCATCTAATCTGTTGCCTCTTGCAATTGTCATTATAGCTCCCTCTTAGAGCTATCACCCGTGACCTGCTTGGAACAAGAGCAACAACAAAAGAAAATAAAAGACCAGATAATATTCTTATGGTAAGAGCAATAATAAAAACAAGAACGAGAACAATTGTCACAGTAGCTCCTTCTTAGAGCTATCACCCGTGCCGTACCTGGGATAAGAGCCAAAACAAAATATAAGAACAAGAAATAAGAACAACACTCTTCAACACTCTTCCAGTGTTGTGACTAATCATTCCTCCATAGTAACCTGCTCAGAACAAGAAACAAGAACAACAACATCTCCATGGTAACCTCTATGGAATTTACAAGATAACCTACCTGGAACAAGGTCAACAATCAAGAACATCTCCTAGAAGAGATCAATTCATCTTTTAAATAAGTGCATTATTAATACTGAACAATGAGTATAATGATCATTGTACCAACAATATTCAAGTGTTACTAAATATTTGATCGAAATAACAGTAATAGAATTCTAAAGACTGCTATTCTAGTTACAACACTTACTTAAGTTGCAACAATATAAAATATCAAACCTGATATGCAAACCTGGAGTCTAGCTGTTGTTGTCCCATTTGTGTTGTCATATACTATCGTCAATGTTGCCTCCAACTCTTGGGCTTCTTCTGAGTGCACTAGATCTAAGATCCCTTTGGATCTACCATCACTGCTTGGATAAATGTCCTCTTGCCAAATGTATATGTCCTACAAACACCGTCATCTTATATACAAGTGCACCATCCACCTTTTTCTTCTAATCTGAGACATTACATCAACAAGAAGTTAGAAATCTAAATCAGAGGGTTCAATGTCCAGGAAAATGTCAACAAGCCTAAAACCTTAAAAATTCAATTTTGACGGAAGGTTAATCTAAGAGATGCAGCAGGTGCGCTAGGGCAAGGCGAGCTGATCTATGATGGAATTTGTCCCAACAACTTTATAATAGGTTCTCAACGAGTTTGACAAGTTTAGGTCTATGCAACGACAAATTGCAATGGCAAACTGCAACGACAAATCTCAATAGTGTGGCAAATCTCACGATCTTCCTTCCAGTGGTTAGACTGTTATGAAGGAAACTTGCTCTGATACCATGTTAGATTTTCATTAGTTTTGTTAACATTAGATTTACCATAGTATTTTGATCTTTTAACATTCAATAACCATATACTGAAATATATAAGCAACAGATAAACAAGCACAGGAAGACACATATTTATCCTGGGAAGACCCCAAACTCAGGAAAAAACCCAACCGACTTTTCTTAGAGAGATTCTTTCTATTATTCCAATATAACCATGAACAAATTCTATTCACAAGAGAAAACCAACAATGAAGAAACCCTGATAACAAATACTTGTCTCTTCTTTTTGTCAAACCCTAGCGAGGGTAGATAACTGAGTCACCACAGAGCTAGCGCCAAGATAGCGCACCATAGAGATGGCACCAAGATAGGCACATCACAATGATGGCACCAAGATAGGCACATCAGAGAGCTGACACCACATAAAGCTAACACATCTATTCCTAGAAATAGCAGACGAGAAACCACCAAGAATAACCAAGATAACCCCAGTGCTGCAGAGCTATGTCTTCTCCTTGCCTTAGACTTGAGATTTATTCTTGAGTGAGTGTGTACAAATGAGCAAGACGTCTCCTTATTTATAGCATTCAAGTCACTTTAGCTGGGGTTGACTTCTCTTCTGGGAAATCCTAATTTTCCACTTTATTATTTTCCTATGGGCCAACTTCTCTTTTGTGGTCTTTTATTTCACTTTATTCTTTTCCGGGGTGTTCTTCAACTATTCAATGGTCTTCTTTGACTTCTTGGAATATTCTTCTTCTCTAAGAAAAGTTGTCTAGGAGGGAATACCTCCCGCAGCTACCAAAACATCAATAATGGCACCCTTGGAATGATGAAGCCCTAGCCATTGGAGGCTTCTCACCCTATGATTTGCCCTTTGAGGAGACGTTGGGGTCATTTTTATCTTTATTTTGCATTATGTGGGCTATTCTTGAGGTCGACTTGGCTATTTTCATTGTAAAATGTGTTTTTGATCCTAAGATTATGGATCTAATTACAAATTGGACTTGGCATTCCTCTATAAATAAGAGGCAAGTCATTTAATTTTCATAACTCAACATTGGAGACACTTATCTTTGTCTAAACATTTTCACTCCACTTTCTTGTCTTCTTTTGCAAAATGTTAAAAGATTGTGATTTGGCTTGGAGGTGATCTTTTGGATTCAAGGAAGCTTTCTTGTGGATTGGAAAGTGTTTCTAGGGTTTAATTTGCAAAACAACTTGGTTGTAAGTGGTTGTTTTCTCTTCGACTTTGATATTTTTGTCAATTTTAGATGCAATTTTATGTGACTAGTTTTCAGATCTGAAAATTGCTTCCTAGTGAGCTAATAGTAAACCATAATTGTTATCACTGAACAAATTTACATTGAAAATTATTGATTGAAAATATATGTAGCGGAAACAACAAGATCATAGATGAATCATCAATACACATGAGACACAAATTTTTTGTTCAGTAATTTTGTCAATTTCAAAAATTATGAGGGAAAAACCAGTCCTTCCAACCAATACAATTTCACCAAAATCTCAGGACAACCTTGTCTTCCAAAAACAAGAAAAATAAGAAAACCAAACCTTGACAAATCCCTAGAAATTTCTTCTATCCAAAAATTTGTTATAGACCACATGTACAGTCTGTCGACGTCACATTTACTGTTGTTGATGCCAGCCTATACAGACCCGTTCCTGCCCATAAAACTTTGTACGAATGTACGCGATTCACCTTACTGCAGCCCGCGTACATACACGACTGTGACCATTGCAACCCGCATACATGTGCAAAAAAGTTGTACGAATGCTTCAGTATGATTTTCTCTCTGCGGCTTCCTTCACACGTGCGTCTTTCCTCATTTTCCACATGTGATCCAGAAATCCTAGGCCAGATTGCTTAGGTGCAGAAATCTCCTTGCTACAATTGCCATGCTCCCTAGCACAAGTGTTCATTGTTGATGTTTTGATAGCCGCGAGAGGTATTCCCTCATGGAGAACTTTTCTTAGAGAAGAAAAATATTCCAAGAAGTCAAAGGAAGACCATTGAACAATTGAAGAACACCCTGAAAAAGATAAAGTAAAATAGAAGACCTCAAAAGAGAAGTCGGCTCATAGGAAATAATTAAAGTGGAAATATAATTTCCAGGAAGAGAAGTCGACCCAAAGAAATAAATAACATAAATAAAATAAATATGAAGACCCAGAATAAGAAGTCGGCCCCAGACAAAGGCCCAGATTAGTATAAATACAGGGTTGGATCATTTCATTTGTACAATCACACAATTCTCCTTATACAGTGCGCACTATGAAGTTGCAGCGACAATTGTGGCAGTTTCCTTATTTTTGGTTTCTAGTTCTCTCAGAGAGTGCACCCTACTTAGGGAAGGATATTCTTGGTGGCTCTTGGTGGTTTCTCTTGTGCACTACCTATGGAAGAGTTGCGCTAAGGTTGTGTGGTGTTGCCTAGTTGTTTCATGCTAGTTGCAGTTGTAGTTGTAGTAGCAATAGCAATTACAGTTGCAGTTGTAGTAGCAGTAGAAGTTACAGTTGCAGTTGTAGTTGTGCCTGTTCTGTGGTGTGCTATCTTTCTCTAGTGATGCGGCTATCTTGCGCCAGTTCTGTGGTGCTACTCAATTGTCTACCCTCGCTAGGGTTTGACAAGAAGAAGAGATAAATATTTGTTATCAGGGTTTCTTCATTATTGGGTTGCTCTTGTGAATAGAGGTTGTTCATGGTTGTATTGGAAATATTCTCTCTAAGAAAAGTTGGCTGGGTTTTTCCCAAGCTAAATCTTTGTGTCTTCTTGTGCTTGTTTATCTGCTGCTTATATATTTTAGTATATGATTATTGAATGTTAAAAGAAGATAAAAATGCTATGGTAAATCTAATGTTAACAAAACTAATGAAAATCTAACATGGAATCAGAGCAGGTTTCCTTTAGAACAACCTAATCGTTGGAAGGTCGTGAGGTTTGCCACATTGCTGAGATTTGCCAGTGCACATGCAATTTTCTGCTGCACAATTTTCTTTTTCAAGCTCATTGAGCACTCATTATAAAGTCGATTGGGGCGAATTCCACCACTAATCAACTCGCCCTACACTAACGCACCCACTGCACTTCTTAGATTGATTTTCTGTCAAAATTAATTTTTTATGGTTTTAAGCTTGTTGACATTTTCCTGGACATTGAACCTTTTGATTCAGAGTTCTAACTTTTTCTTATTAATATAATGTCTTAGACTAGAAGACAAAGATGGATGGTGCACTTGTATATCAGATGAGGGTGTTTGTAGGAGACATACACTTGGAAAAATGACATTTATCCAAGCAGTGACAATAGATCCAAAGGGGTCTTAGATCTAGTGCACTCAAAGCAAGCCCAAGAGTTGGAGGCAACAATGACGATGTCTCCTACAATATAGAACAGATCAAATGGGACAAGCAACAACTAGACTCCAGGTTTGCATATCAGGTTTGATATTTCATATTGCTGCAGCCTAAGTAAGTGTTGTAACTAGAATGCCCATCTTTAGAATTCTATCACTGCTATTGTTATCAAATGTTTAGTAACACTTGAATATTGTTGGTATGATGATCATTAAGTACATGCTCATTGTTCAATATTAATGATGCACTTGTTTACAAGATAAATTTATCTCCTCTAGGAGATGTTCTTGGTTGTTGACCTTGTTCCAAGTAGGTTATCTTGTAGATTCCATGGAGGTTACCATGGAGATGTTGTTGTTCTTGTTTCTTGTTCCGGGCAAGTTACCATGGAGGAATGATTGGTCACAACACTGGAAGAGTGTTGAAGAGTGTTGTTCTTGTATTTTTTTTTGTCTCTTTTCCTAGGTAGGTCACAGGGGATAGCTCTAAAAAAGAGCTATTGCGATGATTGTTCCCGTTCTTGTTTTTGTTATTGTTCTTACCATAAGAATATTGTTCTTGTCTACTATTTTCCCTTGTTGTTGCTCTTGTTCTGGGAAGATCACATGTGATAGCTCTAAGAGGGAGCTATAATGGCAGTTGCAGGAGGCAACAATTTATATGGTCTCTAGATGAGACATGGAGCAGACTGTCCAGACATAAAGTTGTGTACATGACTATACACATCCATGTAATGAAGGAGAAGAGGACAAAGTCAGAACCTTCTGGCAAGAATGGTACTTTTGAGGATACAAAGTATCTCATATGGAGATTGATTGTAAGGAGCAGAGGGCTCAGAAGATGACAATACAAATCCCTCTAGTTCAATTGATCACTCTTCAAATCATCAGGAAGAGTCAGTAGAGCCTACCTAGAATCGTTGTAGTGACCAGGAAGAGACCAACATGTTCCCATGATACTTTGCAGTATGCAAAGGGGATGCAAATATATGGCATTGATGAGCCATATCATGAGGAGGAGTAGATGGCTCCATCATTGGTGAGGCATGCGGCCCCACCAAGTTCCAAATCAGAAGGAGCCATAGTTCAGAGGGAGTCAGCTCTTAGGATCTAGTAGGGAGGAGAAACCTCCTAGTATAGTCCAAAGGAGATTAGGCTTCAGAGGAGGTCAATAGATGCATAGGGAAAAACGACTCCAAAGATTATATAGACTAAGAGGGAGTCAAGCTTCAGAGGGAGAATGCTGACTCAGAGTGAGCATGATCTCAGAGAGAGTCAATTGACTCGGAGGAAGACTAAATCATTCAGAGGAAGTTACCCCTAAGATTCAAGTGGGAGAGCGAGACATCTTCCTGGACCGACAGACAGGTGCCATGAGTTGAGGAGGCTAGATCGAAGCTTCAGAGGCTTCGAGGAGATGTGAGACCTCCTGGAAGGATGCACTTGTTTAAGTAGACTTTGCTACAGTGACAAAGGAGGTAGCCATTCATAAGGATTGGGATATCAATTTTTCCTCAGTTCTAGAGAGAAAGAGACCACACAAGTTTTCCAGCTATGTGGCGTTGATGAGGAAAATCATTGATTCATAACCTTCCACTTTTGAGGAAGCTGCTAAGTAGCAAGTGTGTGGAAGGATTCCATGATGGAAGGATACCGATCCATCATGAAGAATGATGTGTGGGAAGTTGTTCTGAGACCAAAAGGGAAGTCAATGATGACTTCCAAGTGGATCTACAAATTCAAGCATGCTGTAAATGGCAACATAGAGATATACAAAACTAAATTTGTGGCCAGAGGATTCTTCTAGCAAGAGAGAGAATATTATGACGAGGCACTTGCTCTAGTAGCCAGAACAAGTGTACATAGAGAAGCCACATGATACATGAGAAGGAGTCTCGTGTATGTGGATTGAAGAAAACTTTGTATAGGCTTATGCAGGCACATATGGCATGATATGCCAAGCAATTATTTTGATGAGCTTGGGGATGGTTGCCCCTTGATATTGGAGGACCTGTTTCTTATAGGGGATGAGAAGCTCACAGATGGGTGCAAGAGGGAGCTCACTTCAGAGTTCGAAATGAAGGATCTAGTTCTGATGCATTATTTCTTGGGATTGGAGGTGTGGCAGAGGCTAGATGAGATTTTCCTTATCCAAGGAAAATATACTGTTGAGATCCTGCAGAGATTCAGGATGATGGACTGCAAATCCATGGCCACACCTATGGTGACGAATATGAAGCTCTTGAGTAATTCATCTTTAGACTTGGTGGATCCCACGATGTATAGACAGTTGATCGAATCCTTGGTGTACCTGGTTAACACTAGGCCGAACATATGCTTTTGGTGAATACCTTGAGTCAGTACTTGGTTGAGCCTAGACATGTACATCGGATAGCAACAAAGCATGTGTTGAGGTACCTACATGGTACAGTTGGATATGGAATTAGATATTCCTCGAATGGAGAAGTGAAGTTGCAAGGTTATGCATACTGTGAATGGGGGGGGGACTGTAGTGGACCAGAAAAGCACATCAAGATGTTGCTTAAGTTTGGGATCAGGTATGATCTCATGATTGAGTAGAAAACAGAGGTCAATGGCACTCGGTACAACAGAAGCAAAATATATTGTATCCAATGTTGCAAGTCATGAAACAATGTGGCTTCAAAAGTTGTTTGCAGGGTTATTTGATCTAGAGTTGGAACCAACTTTGATACACTGTGATAATCAAAGTTGCGTGAAGCTTTTAGAGAATCCTGTCTTTCATGACAAGCCGAAGCATATAGAGATCAAATTCCATTACATACGAGACATGGTGCAAAGAGGAGTTGTGGAGCTCCTGTACATATCCACAAATGAGCATATAGCAGACATTCTCACCAAGCCTTTGTCTGGAGTGAAGTATGAGTACTTCAGAGACCAGCTTGGCGTGATGCAGAATGTCCACTCTCGTTGAGAAGGAGGTGTGATTTTTTTTCTCCAGCCAACTACCCCTCTGGCCAAGGGTTTCCCAGATGATTCATGTGAGGTATCTAAGGGAGTAATGTCCCCAGGTGCAAGTCTTTCCTACATCATGTGAGGTGGCTAGGTGTGAATAAGGTTATGACCGTAGTCTTGCCTACACCATGTGAGGTGGCTAGGTGCGAATAAGACTACTGGGAGAGAAGAAACATCACAACCTAGTACAAGTATTTCCTATGCCATGTGAGGTGGCTAGGTGTGAATAGGACTTGTGGCAAGTCTTGCCTATGCCATGCGAGGTGGCTAGGTGCGAATAAGACTTGGAGCATGGTCTTTGACCATGACATAGCCTTGCCTAAGCCATGTGAGGTGGATATGTGTGAATGGGGCTATGGTGGCAGTCTTCCCCATGCCATGTGAGATGGATGGGTGTGAATAAGATCGCAAAAAAGAAGAAATATCACATCATAGTCGTGAGGACTATGGCAGTAGTTGTGTACTACTGGACAACATGGTAGCAGTTGTGTGCTACTAGTTGATTGCTACGTAGTTGTGGAGACTACTAGACTGCATGGGAGTAGTTGTGTGCTACATTTTGATTGCAGCATAGTCGTGGAGACTATGGCATAATATTTGAGCTACTGATGACATGGTGGTAGCCTAGGGATACCAGTTGATTGCAGGGTATTCATTGGACTACTAGAAGAAAACATCGTGGAAGAATACCTCCCTAGCTAGGAGGGAGTGTTAATGTTTTGATAGTTGCGAGAGGTATTCCCTCCTAGACAACTTTTCTTAAGAGAAGAAGAAGATTTCAAGAAGTCAAAGGAAGACCATTGAACAATTCAAGAACACCCCATAAAAGAATAAGGTAAAATAAAAGACCACAGAAGAGAACTCGACCCACAGGAAATAATTAAAGTGGAAATATAATTTCGAGGAAGAGAAGTCGACTCACATAAATAAAATAAAATAAATATGAAGACCCAGAATAAGAAGTCGGCCCTAGACATGCACCCAAATACGTATAAATACAGGGTTGGATCCTTTCATTTGTACAATCACATATTTCTCCTTCTGTAGTGCGCACTAGACAATTGGAGTTGCAGTTGTGGCAATTTCGCTATTTCTGGTTTCTGGCTCTCTTGGAGAGTGCACCCTACTTGGGGAAGGATATTTTTGGT